>JACCIX010001257.1:0-60000 GCA_025506515.1 Flaveria trinervia
GTGGTTCATCTGGCTATTAGTGTATTCATGTTTGACCATTTTCAGCTCAGAGATCAAACATGAAAACCGCTCAAACTGTTGAGTCAGAGGTTCACCTTCCTATGAGCAAATGTCTCATATTATTGGGCAAGTATTTTCCTATTGTTTGCTAAGACCTCATCACTACCACCAAATTGTTCTTTCGTGCCTTCAGAGGTCATGAGCAGTTTCATGATGCATAAGCCCAGAAATAGATTTCATTAGGCAGTGCCATGGCCAGAATTCCATGAGCTTTAGCATCAATCTCAAACAGTTTTCGGTCCTCATCAGGAGTATTGTTCCTTCTCTTCGGAAACATTTGGTTGGTTTCCGGATTGTTCACCATAGGCTTATGTGGACCATGTACCACAGATGTCCGACAACCTGAACTTTTAACAGACAGGTGATGGAGCATTCTTCGTTGCCATATGTTATACTCAGTCCTAACCAGAATCGGAGGCTTGGTTGAGGAAACCAGTATTGTGAGGGTCATTAGAAGGAGTAGTCATATTCAGAATTCAGACAAATTCAAGGTAACAAATTAAATCTAGCTCAAAACCACTTAGAACCTCAAATGAAATGGCTAGAAGCACAGAAACTCAATCTCTATAACTGATTCTTGCAAATTTGCTAATTCGATCAAACGTAGATAGCAAAAGAACAGTTTCAATGATCAAATTGTTAAATCGATCAATGATTAACCGCTTTGATACCATTGTTAGGATTCACATCTTAGTTTGATCAATTAGATTGGATTTGCAGCGGAATGAGCCCATGAATAACAATTTAAACAAGAACACACTAAATTTATCAATGAACAGTGTTTTTTATAGAGAAGAATTTCTGCCAAAAGGGAATATATTCATTCAATACACACTTGGCGGGCTTCGCATATCGTTTACAATTAGGTCATCTTCCTTTTATAAGGGAAGCTAACGTCAGCTGATGTCACTTGACAGTGACATCTAACTGTATTTAACTACTGAAAGTTAACACAACTACTGAAGATGTCAAACAGCTGCCATCTTCTTTCAAAAATACCAAGTGTTAACTATCACTACAACTACTGAAAAGAAACTACTAAACAACACGACTGAAGAAACATGCTCTTCAGTCATTTTACAAGTACTGAAATAGAGAGAAAAAGAAAACTACTGAAAGGAAACCATCACAACAACTGAAGATACTTCTTCAGCTGTTGTGACAAACTCTGAAGGCTTCAGTACTGGACTTCTTGAACTTTAGTTGTTGTCATCAGCTAATGTCTTCAGTCTTGGTACTTCAGCTATTATTCTTCAGTACTTTAGTCTTCAGGTTGATCTTCAGACTGCGGGTCTTCAGCTGTTGAAGTCTTCAGTACTTTAGTCTTCAGCTGTTGATCTTCAGACTTTAGTCTTTAGCTGTTGAAGTCTTCAGTACTTTAGTCTTCAGCGTTGATCTTTAGACTTGGTTCTTCAGCTGTTGAAGTCTTCAGTACTTTAGTCTTCAGCTGTTGATCTTCAAACTTTGTCAAACCTCTGATCAAGTCTTCAGCAGTTGTTGTGATGTCTTGTGGGACTTAAAGGTTTTCTGATCTGGCTCATTGGTTCTTTTGGTCCAACAATGATGATGATGTTGCATGATTATGCATGTTAGGTATGTATGATGTTGTCCTTATGATGTTGATGCCTATGTATATTATGTTCCTTATTATGATGTATGTTTATCGTTCCCGTGACTTTGCATGATGTTAATGAATGAAATGAAGTATTATGTAAAGTAAAGTGAAAGATGATGAAGTAAGAATGCATGCATTAATGAATGATGAAGTAATGAAATTCTTGCAAGCATTGTATGTCGGGACACGCCATTAAAGGTGTTAGCCCAACGGTGTGCGGGTCGCACCCCAGGAGGATGCCATTGGGGTCTTCTTTGTGATTGACCATATGTATGAACCATTGTTGTGTGCTTAGGTACTGTGACCCATTTGGTTCTGGGCACCACGGATGAACGTCTATTAAGGCTTAGGTCAGTACCATGAGCATGAAGGGCATAACATATGACAATGGTATACCTGAACTTTACCTTAGGTACTGTGACCATTTGGTGCAGAGCACCATGATGAAGGTCTATTATAGGCTTAGGTCCAGTACCATAAGCATGAATGGTAAAGTTCATGGTGATGACGGAAGGAAAAGATGTGTAATGATGAACGAACGAATGAATGAAAGTAAGATGAATGAATGACAAAAGTAATAATGAATGATAAACATAATAAAATTATTATCTGTGTACGTATGATGTATGATCGCATAAAAGAAAAGATGGTCTTTACGAAAGAAAAAGTATGTTTTATTTTATAAAACTAGAACTCACTCAGCACCGCTGACTTTGATGTGTTTTCAATTGGCAGGTAATGATTGTTGCGGATGGCACGAGGTGGCTACTCAGCTCTTTTGGGATGGATCCATTTATATAATGCGTTGTGTGATGTAATGCAACAATCTATTTTGTAAACTGATAACGATGTATTATTTGCAAAAGCTACTATATTGAAATGAAATGTCATTTTTAAATGTTTTCCGCTGCGAGCTTTACGAAATACAAATGTAATTATATGTTTTATGTGCGACGGGGATCCAACTGTAAGTATCCCGGGAACAAGGCTTACATCTTTCCTGTGGCTTTACATGTTATAGTGTGAAAGAAATGATAAGTATATGTAACTTAAAGTGAAAGATAATGAAAAGAGGAACATAGTGATAGAATGCATGCATTAATGAAAGAGAAAGTAAAGAAGGCTTACAAGCAAAATATACGGAGGTGCACGGCTCTAAAATGATGTAAGCTCAACTATGTGTGGTTTAACTAACCCTTAAGGATACATGCAGGGGTCCAGTCTTTATGACTGAACAGTGATATAGTATATGGTTTTATAGTGATTACTCACCTCGGTGCTGGTGCCAGGCTCTATGCGTTATGGAAGTCATTTATGATCTTCGGCCCAGTACCCCATTTGTTTGGGTGTAGCATACAGTTAGGATCTTTGTTGCTTGCCCCAATGCTGGTGCCAGGTATGTGTTATGGAAGTCATTTATGATCTTTGGCCCAGTACCCCATTTGTTTCCGGTATAGTTGATGACACTGATCCGGAAAGAGATATAGAGATAAAGAAAGAAAGTGATGAACAGTAAAAGAGATAATAATTTTATTATCTATGTGTATGTACGATGTGTGATCATGTACGACGGTATAATATGATTTGAAAAAAAGTAAAGAATGGTTTTTAACGAAAGTAAAGTATGTTTTATTTTAAAACTAGAACTCACTCAGAACGCTGACTTTTATGTGTTTTCAGTAGGTAGGTAAGGTTGTCGAGGATGGCACGGGGCTGCTACTTGGCTCTTTTTGGGTGGCATCTATTTTATAATGCTTTTGTGATGTAATGCACCATGTAATTTGTAATATGTCAACGATGTATTATTTGCAAAAGCCTTTATAATGAAATGAAATGTCATTTTTGAATGTTTACACTGCAGTGTTTACTTAAGTTAAATGTAATTATATGTTTTAATACGATGATTGACAAGCTGTAAGCGTCCCGGGAATGGGGCTTTATACTTTCAAACATTTTTGTCCTTTTAACACTTTTTACCCCTTAACTTGGTAAAATATCTTTTCTTTCTTTTTCTCACTTTATTCTTTCTTTCTTTGACTTTAAAAATAACCGGTGTTACATCACTTCACAATCACTGCATATTTCTTGAGAATTCATTTCCTATATTCAATCAGTGTAGTTTGGAAGACCTTTTTCAATAAATTTCTATTTTTGTACAGTTTTACAAAAAAATTAAAATTAAAAAAAATAGTTTTGCAAAAATAAAAATTTAGGGGGAGAGTATAGTAAATAAAAGTAATAAAGAGAACTGGAAACTTGATTTGAGATGACTAAGAAATGATTGTATATCTTCTTGAATTTCTTGTTCTGCATGATTTGCGTTTTAAATAAGAAATGATAGTAACTAATGTTGTGATCTGATTTACATCTTATTTTTAATTGCAAATAAAAGAAAAACAAACAGATTATTTAATGATATGCTGGTAGACTCAACCTGAAGAATAAAATAGACAATAGATATTGATTTAAATTAAAATATATGCTTAAGGACGTTTGGATTTATGCAATCATTTTGGCTTGCACGAAAATTGAGTCCTGACAAAAATTGAATTGAGAATTGATCTTTCACCGACCATGATACAAATCATATAAGCCATATCTTTGAGTCATGTCTGGTATATTTATGTGTCTTGTGTTTGTGCTTATCTTCTCTGTTGTACGGAAGTACTGACCTGGAGTGATGATCTCATTTGCTGTACAATAGTACTGACCTGGAGCTCTCATCGGAACATGATTAAATGGTCATCTCCTTTGTTATACGTGAGTATAGACCTGGAGCTCTCACCATTTTGAACTAAGTTGTGTCAAATCATCTAACGATGAATTCATCACAGAATGCAATATTTTGTTGATAATCTTGCACACTAATGCACAAGCCTTGTTTTATAAAGATCATAACAAATTCAAGAAATCCTGAGGTTGGGTGATGGTTTTTGCCAAATGATTGTGGGTCTTAGCATTCTAAAGTATTTAATCAAACTATAACAAATCATCTGCTTCTTGTTGAAAAAGATAGGGCATGAGTTTAAGTGGACAAACATATCAGCAATCATTATTGATCTGTTTGAGAATTTCAAAACTCTTCAAAAACTGTGATTAGATTCAGTTATCAGTGTGATCTCATTGTTTGTCGATGATTAAATTCAATCTTTGTGCTAAAGTATATCTTGAGATGTGATCTCATGATCGATTCAGTTCTCGTTATAGAAAAAAATGAAAATTTAATAGATAAAAAACTATATAATAAACTTTCATTTTAAAATTCTCTTAGGTCTTCCATATTATTCGTGTACATTTATATCATTTTTCATGCATTGCACAGAAATTGCGCACAACGAACAGGGTTCACTTGTTTTTCACACACAAATAAACACGAGTTATATTGTTAAAATGAAATGATCTAATTAGAAATGTCAAGATTGTGTTTGAGAATGTGTTATAGATTTTTCTGTAAGTGATGGCTGGTCATCAGTTGAGTAGTGTACCTTATCAGAGAACTTGTTCCTCAAGTTTGCAGAAGATACTGAGCTAGGAACCTCCTCCTACATCTCTGAAGCACTCAAGATTAGAGATTTGGGAAAGATGTTACAATATCTTTACAAAGGATGCACTCGAAAAGGGAGAGCATATAAATAGAAAGAGCTGATGAATGAATAATCTTTCTCATCAGATTAAGAAAGATTCAAATTGAAGATCTTTCTACTGTTGACTTTTCAATGCTGATTTCATTTGAAGACGTTGATAATGATAGACTAAGGGTGAGTATTGTTGGAGCTGTACAAGATAGTCTATATCAACACAGTCAAAGTCACAAAGTCATCGTCACGGTCAAGTCAATTAAAAGTCAAACCCACATTCGAGAGAGAAGCGAGACGAGACGTTGAAGATTTATGACTATGAGTTTTATTGTAATCAATAGATTTTGTGTGAACAAAAATACAAAATATATTTTTAATTTTTATTGTTGAGTCTTTATGCTTTATATTATTTGTATTAATATAGCCTAAGTCTAGGGGGTTAATGCAATTATGGATATTAGTCTAGACTATAAATAGGTTAATTGTAATTAAATTTTGTTAATGGTTTATACCCAATAGATTGAGGGATTACTTGTAAACGCAATATAGCAATCGAATTGAAGATTACAGGGGTTTTGATTGTGATTATCATATTTTTGATCTATAATCTTCATGATTTGATTCAAGTGTGATCAACCTGGTTAACATGGAGACATATAGCCCATGTATTCTTTATGTTCTTATATCACCAAAAGGGTGGATCAGATGGCTAAATCTCGACTGTCTAACTAAGCTATGGTTGTATGTTGTAGAGGGTAGAAGGCCAATAAAGCCGACTTATCTCGATTGCATGGCTGAGAATATGATGGCCTTGACACAAGATAAATGGTTGCTACATCATAGATTTTTTCAGAAGATCATAGACGATCTTATTCCCAATGTACCAAGACACAGGGAGATCAAGAGACTGTTCAAATGAACACGCGTATATTCACTGACTGCTACGCAATCAGCATGACTTCAGTGAAATTACTCATTTATTGGAAATGTACCCTCCAGAAAGATGAATTATATTAGAGGGTGAATGTGTTTGAGGAGAAGAGGCTGAGGAGACGAGGCAGAAACAGGCTGAAGCCATGAAAAAGGGAAACGGTATGCCAAGAAAAGGATTATGATTTGAAGAGAGGTTCAAAGGCTGCACAGGAGGCTAGAGCAAAAGAGAAAAGCTCTAAGAAGAGAGTTGAAGAGGGGGAGTCTGAGAGAAGGACCAGCATAGACATCAATCCTTTACTGAGCCCTCGAGAAGGGAGGAGAGGTAGGATTGATGAGGATGAGATTAGGAACCTCAACTCATCTCTAGCTAATGAGCTGAGTATGATTAAGACCAAACTAACCAATCAGGTGATGGAGACCAACAACAAAGGATGAGATGATTGAGGGGATGAGTCGTCTGATGAGGGATCAGCAAAGGTTGATTAAGAGATTACTAAATAAGGTCAATGAGCTGAAGGTTGCCAGCCACGCCTCCATCAGCTAACTCACCTGAGTTATATGGTTTGACTGAACTTCTAATACCCATTTTTGAATATGGGTACATCTTCTCGGCATGAGAGGGCACTTCTGGTGTAGCAACTAAGGCGGCGGGTGGTTCAGGTGTGAGGCATGATTTTGAAAGAAGAGAATGAGGCAGGAGGGACATAAATTTGGCGAATGCGAAAGAGGTGTTTGAGGTTGTTTTGTTGACATAGGGAGGAATATTGATGACATTGGAGGAGAAGAGATTTTTTCAAAAGGAGATGAAAGTGTTGAGAAAGCTGTTGAAAAGGATGGGTGGATGAGGATAGAGGATGACCAGTTAGTGGATTATACTCTGAGCCCGAATACTATAAAGTGGACGTGAGACCCCAACTTATGTAGTCAAGAAGGGGGCTAATAAAATGATGTGTATGAGATGTCGAAAGAGAATGGTTTTGTGAGAGAGAAGGAGCCTGAGGAGTTAACTCCCCTATTTCAAACATACAAGGTTTGAGTAAGAAAGAGGCTGATAAAAATTATTAGTTGGAAATACAACCCCGGCCAAGATGTTCATGATCAAGAGAAGAGGGGGAGGAATTACATATCTGCATAAGAGAAGGCATATAAGACCTTGCCAAAATAGGACTTAAGAAGGTTAGCGGTATTTGCCATTGCTTGATGCTCATCTCAATAAGAGAGCAATGATGCTGGAGAAGGAAATCAAGAATGAATGAATGATAATTTTGAGTCTTCGGTTTTATGAATGCAGAAAGAAGGAGGTCCAAGAAGGATAAGGATTGGAAATAGGAAATGGAGGATCGTGCTGAGGGTGAAACCCCCAAGATTGTGAACATTGTTAGACTATTGATCCCCTCCCCCCACAACTACAAATTTGAGAAATGGTTCTATGACAACAACACTAGGGAGGCGGTGATCAGGGTGAAGAATGGGATTGAGTATATTTTGATTGACCCAATGGAGGTGTTTACCTTTTGTTTTCAGGGTGAAGAATAGATTGAGTACAAGCTTTTAACCCAATGGAAGTGTTTACCTTTTGTGATAAAGACCTGCTGGTACTTTTTTGAGGACATATTAAGCAGAGCAAGAGTGGACAAGGAACAAGTTTTATGACTGTGCTAACAAGGTGAGGGAAGTGAGAGCTATGTGAAAGAGTTAGCTAAGAAGGTAGAGCAGAAGATGAGATGAGGATGGAATTGCATGCCCTAACAAGGAATTTTTCTGAGGCTAATGCACGTGTCCGAAGAGCTAATGAAGAAGAGCTAAGCAGGAGAATCAGTGCGAAGCTTCTGAGTGATGTTGCAGAACTACAAAAGAAATATCAGAGGCAGTTGGGAGATTGGCTTATCAAACAAACCAAGATTGATGAAGATGGTGAGGTCCAACCTAGGGGAGTATTGAGATCATGTATAGGTTGGACTCACTTAGATTAGATTATGTTTATATTCCATTGTAATATGTTTAATGTTAGTTTGTTTTGTGTATGTTGGTTTTAGTGTGTTTTTTGCTGCTCAGCGAAACTATGAGCAAAACTGTAGTTTCGCTCATAGTCAACTGATAGTTTCACCCGCGCAAACTGTTAGTCTCTGCCGGCAAAACTATATCTTCGGCAGGATAGTTTCACTGATAGCGAAACTATCATTTCTATATATAATTTTGATCTGCTCATTGTTGGGCATCCTTGCAAAAACTCTAATCGTTTTATGTCTGTTGCAAGAGACTATTAAGCTTGTTCTTCACTAAATATATTGAGCTTTTTCTTATATTTAATTGTATTGGATAATATTGCTTTATATTTGACTACATTGTGGTTGTTCTTCTTCATCATTATGTTTGTTGTTTGTTATTGTTTCTGATATTGAACAATCAACATATCAATTGTACTGAAATTTGATCAAATGGACCACCATTGAGCCTCCGAACAAGTTCAAGGAGATCTACCTTAGTACTAGTGATGGTGTGGGCAAGACAAGGAGAAGTAGAGCACTCCTCTCTCTTTGGTAAGGGATGAGTAGAGAGACTCATTGTAGTCACTGAATCCCATGTCTTCATCATCATAGAACTTAAGGTTAGGGATAGCTTGGTGGAGATCTAGAGGTTGGGGATGTAACTTTACCCTGAAGGTTGTTCACTTGAGTGTTAAGACTCAGTGTAAAGGCTTAAGGTTGGTAGGCTAATAAGCTCATCAGGCTGAGCATGAGGAACCTAAGCACTGATTCTTGATGAGATAGGAGTGGTTTGCCCTCATGAGAAGTAGGACCTCCAGTGTCCACTTCCTCCTGTATGGGTGTGATATGGGAGCCTACACAAGTTGAACAGCTAGTGCAGGGGTTTTTGGATTTCTTTTGTAGGTGAAGTGTGATTTAGGATATTTTGGTGATTGTGACGTAGAAGGTGTGGGTTCAACACTAGCTTGTGTACTAGGTTGTCACCTTGAGCAATAACTCTAACATTTTGGGGACAAGGGTTATTTCTACCACAAAGAAGCCAACAATGGCTTTTTTATGATTTTAAAAATGTTAGGCTTCATCTATCCCAATTGAAGAATATTACATGTTTCCCTTAACTGTGAGCCGGTTCATAGTTAAGATGTATTGAACAATCTATGAAACATGTAATACTCTAAGGAGTCCAAGTTTGCAAGCAGATTTGTATAGACAAATTGAGAGTACTTGAAGTTGAACCCTTGGACCATTCCTTCACTATGAAGGAGATATCTTCAAGAATCTGGTCTCACCCACCATGCTTGTTTGTTGGATCAAGTAAGGCTGGTGCAACCAGAACCAAACACTTAGATAATTTCGGTACAACTGATGAAGAACTTCCGAAGGCAAATGAAGTTTTTCCGAAGGAAAATGCTGAGTTTACAAAGCTTATGTATGAAGAAGCTTCCAAGGAAAACTCCAACTTCTGAAGACAAAGTCTTCCTTCTTCTAAAGTTCAACACTTAGAAAAATCAAGAAAATGATTTCCAAAGTATAAAGACCTGAAAAAAGCCTTAAGCCTCGGAAGAAGTAGCTTCTTCCAAAGTATAAGTGGCTTCGGAAGAACATGTTCTTCCAAAGCTAGTAAACCTTCGGAATAGCCTACTATGAACGAGTGGACATCTTGGGATTCAAGTCAGAATTCTTTGGATACCAAAGGCCAAGTGTTGAAGCACCTTTAAGATATCTTAAAAATTCTATTATAGTGACTAGGTATGACATCTTGGGATTTGCTTGATATCTTGCACAAATACATGTGACAAACATGATATCAGGTCTGCTAGCAGTGAGGTACAGGAGAGACCCAATCATAGCCCTGTAGAGATGTTCATCCACACACTCCGTCTCAAGATCAAGTCCAAGGGAGTGGTTTCTTGCTATGGGTGTCTTAGCAACCTGCAGTCAGTCATGTTGAATCTTTTAAGTATGTCCTGTACATACTTTAACTGACTTATGAAGATGCCACTATCAACTTGCTTCACTTGAATTCCTAGAAAAAATTGAGTTCCCCATGGCACTCATTTCACATCTATCCTTCATTAGCTTCTCAAAGCTTTGCAGAGCTTTGGATTAGTTAATCCGAAGATAATTTCATCTACATACACTTGAACTAGCATTAGATCATTCCCTGTTCCTTTGATGAAGAGAGTTCCATCTATAGTACTGCTTCTGTAGTCATGCTAATAGAGATACTGAGATAAAGTCTCATACCATATCTGGTGCTTGGTGCAACCCATAAAGAGCTTTATCAAGCTTGCAGACATAATCAAGATGATCAGGATCTGTAGACCCAGGTGGTTGTTTAACATATACCTCTTCATCAATCACCCCATAAAAAAACACACTTGAAATCTAGTTGGTAGTACTTGAAATTCTTGGATGCAACAAAAGCTAAGAATATCCTAATAGCCTCAAGTCTTGCAACAGGAGCAAAGACATCTGTGTAGTCAATTCCTTCCTCTTGTGTGTATCCTTGAATAACTAGTCTAGCTTTGTTTTTTATGACAAGTCCTTTATGATCCTTCTTTTTTCTAAACACCCATTTCTTCCTATGGTAGTTTTCCTTTGAGGAAGAAGACATAGGTTTCAAAACATCTGCCTTTTGAATTGAAGCAGCTCCTCCTGCATAGCTTTAACCCAACTTCTATCTTTAAAACCTCATAATTTCTTTGGTTCTATCTGGGATAAGAAACAAGAGTGAAGACAAACATTTGCATCATGGGTTTGTCCCCTTGTTTTTACCCTTGAATCAACATCTCCAATGATGTTATCGTAGAATGAGACTTATGGATCCTTGTTGATGGATCATAATAAGTTTCTTAGAGAGATCTAAATTAGAAAAATTTAGATTTGGCACTGAAGTTTCTCCCACCACATCAGTACACTTATCAAGAGAGACTTCATCCAATGAGTGTGTGACATCATTGATGTGTCTTTAATGGAGTGGTTGTCAGCATCAAGAAATTCTTAATCACTATCACCACCACTATTTCTCCTACATTTGAAGCTCCATCATCTGAGTTATATGCCTCTAAGCTGAAATTTGAAGGCACCTAGAGGTATCAGCTGGATCTGTCATTGTTATGCTGATAGGTACTCCATTTGCAGGATTAGTTACAACTAGAGCTAAAGTTGTATAGCTTGATGGTCTTCGCAGCTCAAATCTTGGATCAGGATCACCTGTAGGTTGTATATCTGTAGATCCAGAAACATGCTCACAAGATTTGTTAAATAGTTGGTAATAAATCAAGATCAAACAACCATTTAGGACCAGAACCTTTCACATTGGGGGTGTGCTCATTGAAGGTCACATTGGGTGACTCCTTAACTACTATGGTTTTGAGATTGTATACTCCATAACCCTTAGCTTGGGAAGAGTAGCAAATAAAATGTCCATCATCTGATTTCTCATCAAACTTGACAATTTGATCTTTGGTATTCAAGATTGCGCAAGGACATCCAAATGGCCAGAGAAAACCAATGAAAGGTTTCACTTGTGCTAAAGTTCATAAGGAGTCTTACCATGTGTATTAACCATTAAAACTCTATTTTGCACATAGAAAGTAAAGTAAACTGCCTCTGCCCAGAAGATGATGGGTAGTTTAGAATCAGACAACATAGTTCTTGCAGCTTCAATGAGTGTTATGTTTTTCCTCTCAACAACACCATAAGGAATCCTAGGAGCACTATATTGTCTTGTAATACCCTTTTCATCACAAAATATATCAAGGATTTGGTTCTTAAATTCAGTTCCCTAATCACATCTTATGGTTTTGACCTTGTGATCACATGATTCTCAATCTTAAGATGAAATTCTTCAGAATCTGTAACACCCTGAAAAGTCAAAACGAGTCATTAAGGATAATGGGCTTGATTATTAGGTATTTTAATAAGGTAAAGAAATGGTCATGGGCTCAATTAGGCTTATTGGGTAGTGGCCTATGGGATTAAAGGCCCATAATCAGCCCTTAAGCACCCAAACCGCCTTCATCATCCTCATTGCAACCCTAGCCACCAAAATTCGTAGAGAGAGAAAGTGAAGAAAACTCAAAATTTGAAGCTTCCAGGTTAAGAGATTGAAGATGGGTGTTGGAGCATCAAGATCTAAGAAAGAAGCAACAAATCCAGGTAAGAATCGACCTCTAAACCTTCTGTAGATCAAACCCGAATTCTTGGGTTTTGGGTTTTGAAAAGTTGCAAGAATCGCATAAAGGTCACATTTTTACATATGAAAACATGAATAAAGCTTAGATTTAGCCTCATGGATGGTAAACTAAGAGATTGGACGTAAAAAGTTTTGATTATGGGCTAAAACGGACTGGTACGTGATTTTTATGCAATCTGCGAAACTGTATATGCATCCAGCGAATTTGCATATTCGACCAGCGAAACTATGAGGACTTCTTGCGAAACTATAGTTCCGCAGGTAGTTTCGCAGACTTGGTTTTCCAACGAAAGTTGGGCGAAACTGGCAGCGATACTGGCAGCGAAGATGCCAGTGAAACTGCCAACGAAGGTGCTAGCGAAACTAGCAGCGAAACTGCTGGTGAAACTAGCAGCGAAAGTGTTGGCGAATCTAGTTGCGAAATTGCTGATCTTGCAGCGAAATTAGCAACGAATTTAGGCAGAAAATTAACCTCTTAGAGTGTTAACTTGTCTGTAGGCTGTGTAGTGTGATCCTAGCCTAGAAAGCTTAGTCTAGAAGTTATTCGCGGTATCCAGGTGATTCTAGATCCCCTATTTAAGTTTTTCCATGTTTTGGGGCTATTATGCATACTAAATTTACGTTTTTAATGACCAAGATTTTAAGGGGTATAACAGGAAGAATGATTTTTCTATAAGTGAAAGTGCTATATAAATGTTTAAATATAAAAATTTTTCGCGCTGACCTGGCAGCCCGACCCCAGCCAGGGGCTGCCACCCCCGAACCCTGCTGTCCCGCGGAGGATCAGTTATGTTATATGACGACTAGTACTTGGTATGTTGTGTAATTTATAAGTTAAGTATTATATATTAAGAGAAAGACGATAATAACGAAAAGCAAAACTTAATGAATGTTACCCCCGAGCCCATTTGATGATGGAAAGTCTTGCAAGCACTATGATAGACTTCACTTATGAGTCTAATTTATGATGATGGATCCGTCTTCATAAGCGGTCTATTGCCTTGCAGTGTGGATCAACTATTGGGGGTTAGCTATTGTTTTCATATGTACCGACAAGGATCGACATCTGTTGTCGATCAACATGGAGCTCTTGCTTTGTGCAATCTCGTTTATGATAAGTGAAAGTTATGAAAGAATGAAAGATAATTAATGTGTTTATTATAATGAAATGTTATGTAGTATGATGTATGCATGGTCATTATATGAAGGATAAAATTTATATTTTCTTATATTATCTAAAACTAGAACTCACTCAGTGAAGCTGACTTTTATGCCTAATAGTTGGCAGGTAAATGCTGATGCTGGGGATGGCACATGGAGCTACTGGGGAGATATGGATGGCATTACTGTTTATGAAATCTTTATTGTGATTCAAGAACAAGTAACATGTTTTGGTTGCAATTAAAGGACAAATGTATGAGTACAATATGATTTCCAAGTTTCTAATGAATGTCTATTTAATTCCGCTGCAATGTTTTGATTATTAAAAATGATTTTATGCTATGATTAACCAACTGTGAGGTTTTCCGGGAACGGGGCCTTACAAGTTGGTATCAGAGCCAAAGTTTAAGAGAATTGGGTAAACTGTTTTCAAAACCTAAACTTAAACTGAAAATGGGACTGAAAGAAGGATGCCAATCCAAGTAGCTACGTGCCATCAGGTAAAAGTTTCAAGTAAACCGGAATTATGTGTGTGTGCTATTGTTTTATGTGCTTGCAGATTTGAATACTGATATGTGTTAGGATAGTGATTGCTTGGGATAGGAGGGTAAGGTAAGTGGTTAATCACACTTGGCCACTATAATTAAGGACTTACCGTACTTATAATGATCTGAGCAGTTATCTTGAATAACCATTTTGGTGTTTGAATCTTATAGGAATTAGTTATGGCTGGTAGAAAGTCTGGGAAGGCAACCCGAGGAGGTGCTCGTGGTGGGCGTACTACTGAGCCACATGTCGGCCGGAGCAAAGCTAAGGCTCCCGAGACTGTTCACGAGGAGTCAGACCTCCATAGTCACCCGGAGGGGGGGATCAGCCACCCTCAAACCCACTGTGAAGGAGGCTATCGCTGACGAAGTCTACAATGTCATGCAAAATGTCTTACCCTCGGTGGTGACCGAGGTAATCAAAGCAGTCAAGGATGGAGAGAAAGCTGAGAAGAAGGGGAAGGAAAGTGAGAAGAATTCAGGAAAGTCCACTGGGAGGACTGAGGAGTCCGAAGAGGAGCCATGAAACCCTAAGGTGGTAGTCCATGATGACGATAGTGATGAGGAGTCCGAGAGAGAGACTACTAGAGGATGCAACTATGGGCATTTCAAAGGTGCAAGCCCCCAACCTTTGATGGTAACGGCAATGCTACTGCCGCTCATCGTTGGGTTAGGGAGATGTAAGCGGTACTAGAAATTAGTGAGTGCCGGGAAGATCAAGAAGTTAAGTTCGCCACTCATTCCTTTGTTGACTCGGCATTGTGCTGGTGGGACAATATTGTCCAGGCTGAAGGAAGCGATCGATAGCCAAAATGAGTGGTCTGAGTTAAAGGAGTTGGTGCTGGAGGAGTATTGTCCCCATCGGAATTAGACAAGATTGAAAAAGAGTTCCTGTATTTGAAGGATGGGAACATGACTCATCAAGAGTATACCTCCAAGTTCAATGAACTTGCAAGACTTGTGCCAGACATGGTGACGCCTGCATCCAAGAAGATCAAAAGATACATACAGGGTTTGCCTGTGGATATCAGGAGGCACATGATTGCAGCCAGACCAGGCACATTTAGGTCTGTGGTGGACTTAGCTGGGAGGTTGTACGATGAGAGAGACCTAATGCCTATACAGAAGAAGGTGGAGAAATGGAATGGGAACAAGAATGGAATGGGAAGAGGTTCAGAGGTGATAACTTCAGGAATGGAGAGAGAGGATGAGGGTTGAAGATCAGTCTGGGAGACAGGGTAATACTGGTTAAGGAGGTGCTTGTAGAAAATATGGAAAAGGTCATTTAGGGGAGTGCAGAGTTGGGATGGGAAAATGTTTCAAATGCGGAAGCGAGGGCCACTATGCTAGGATTGCAGGTGGGGAGGTGCTACCAGTGTGGCGAAATGGGTCATGTGGGAAAAGACTGTAAGAAAGGAAAACCAGAAGGATCAGGACAATGAAAGCTGGAGATAAGGGAAGGGGTGATGGTTCAAAGGCGAAGGCGAGGCATTCAACATAACTCGCGAGGAGGCCAGAGCAGACCCAGAAGTAGTTTCAGGTATGTTTCTGGTAGACCATGAATATGCTTCTATGCTCTTTGACTCTGGTGCAAGTAGGAGTTTTATGTCTGCTGCCTTTTGTCGTTTGTTGCATGATAAGAGTACAAAGCTAGATGAGCCTTTCTATGTAGAAACAGCCATTGGTAAGTCCACTAAGGTAACTGAGGTGGTTGAGGATTGCCTGATTGAGTTGGAGAATTGTAAGCTCCCTGCTAGTTTGCATGTTATGGCCATAGGAGGTTTTGATGTGGTGTTAGGCATGGATTGGTTAGCTAGCTATGAAGCCAATATAGTATGTAGTAGAAAGATAATTCGTCTAACAGCGCCCGACAGTAGTTCTGTTATGATTCGTGGAGATAAGGTGTGCTGTGTACCGAAGGTCGTGTCGATGATCACAGCTGAAAAGTACTTGAGACGTGGGTGCAGCGCTACTTGGCCTACGTAAAATATGTGGATGCACCAGAGCCATAATTATCAGACGTGCCGGTAGTGCGCGAGTTCCCTGACGTCTTTCCTAAAGACCTGACCGGTGTGCCGTCTGATCGCGAAATCGAATTCCAGATTGATTTGCTACCGGGAGCACAACTTGTCGCTAAAGCACCGTATCGATTAGCTCCTTCGGAGATGGTAGAACTAAGGGACCAGTTGCAAGATTTACTGGATAAAGGCTTCATCCGACCGAGTATCTCTCCATAGGGTGCTCCGGTTTTATTCGTCAAGAAGAAAGATGGTAGCATGCAGATGTGCATTGACTATCGCGAGCTCAATAAGCTAACTGTAAAGAATCGGTATCCATTACCAAGGATCGATGACCTGTTCGATCAACTTCAGGGTGCCAGCTAGTTTTCGAGGATAGACCTGCGGTCTGGTTACCACCAGCTGAAGGTGAAAGAACAAGACATTCCAAAGACAGCGTTCCGAACGCGTTATGGGCACTACGAATTTCTCATCATGTCCTTTGGTTAACCAACGCGCCAGCAGATTTCATGGACCTCATGAATAGGTATGTCGACCAATGTTGGATAAATCGGTCATGGTATTCATCAACGACATCTTGATTTATTCAAAAAGTGAAGAGGAACATGCCGATCATATTCAAGAAGTATTGGAGACACTCAGAAATGAGAAGTTATATGCTAAGTTCTCTAAATGCGCATTTTGGCTTCAAGAAGTTCAATTTCTGGGTCATGTGGTTAATCCCGAGGGGATCAGGGTGGACCCTACGAAGGTTGAAGCGGTAATGCAATGGGAACCTCCAAAGACACCATCCGAGATTCGCAGTTTCTTAGGCCTGGCAGGCTACTATAGGAGTTTATCCAGGATTTCTCCAAGATAGCTTCTCCTTTGACTAAGCTGACCCGAAGGATGTAAAGTATGAATAGGGTACTGATCAGGAGAACGCCTTCCTAGAACTAAAGATGAAGTTAACTCAAGCCCATGTCTTGACGTTACCTGAAGGGAACGAGGATCTGGTGGTTTACTCTGATGCCTCATATGCAGGATTGGGTTGCGTGTTGATGCAACGAGGGAAGGTGATAGCCTATGCTTCTAGACAATTAAAGGTTCACGAGGCCAATTATCCCACCCATGATTTGGAGTTGGCCGCGGTGGTGTTTGCATTGAAGATTTGGAGACACTACCTGTATGGGGTGAAGTGCACCATCTTCACTGATCATAAAAGTCTAAATATATCTTTGAACAAAAGGAACTCAATATGAGGCAGAGGAGGTGGTTGGAACTTATCAAGGATTATGACTGTGAAATTCATTATCATCCAGGCAAGCCAATGTGGTTGCTGACGCCCTTAGCCGAAAGGGACAACCCGAACCAATTCGGGTGAGGGCTTGCCAGATAATCATGACGCCTGATGTTATGAAAAGAATGAGGGAGTTCCAGGATGAGGCATTAGGAGAGGACAGAGTCAACTCTGAAAGGATGAAGGGACAAGTTTCAGACTTGGGGAAAATACCCTAGGTGTTAGAACCCGATCTGGGAGAATGTAGATCCCTCTCTATGGGGATCTGAGGGAGAAAATCATGGATGAAGCTCACAAAACTCGATATTCCATACACCCCGATGCCACGAAGATGTATCAGGATCTGAAGAAAGATTAGTGGTGGCCGGGAATGAAGCGAGACGTGGCCAAGTACGTGAGCAAGTACCTGACTTGCCTGCAAGTGAAGGCAGAGTACCAAAAGCCATATGGGAAGATCCAGCCTTTGGATATCCCTAAATGGAAATGGTAACACATCACAATGGACTTCATCACGAAGCTACCTCGCACGGCGAGAGGAAGCGACGCAATCTGGGTGATTGTTGACCGTCTAACAAAGAGCGCCCATTTCCTACCAATTCGTGAGACGTATTCCTCTGAGAGGTTGGCAGAGCTATTTATCAAGGAGATTGTGGCTCGTCACAGCGTGCCAGTGTCTATCGTTTCGGATAGGGACACACGGTTTACGTCCAAGTTCTGGAAGAGGTTTCACGACTCAATGGGGACTAGACTGCATATTAGTATGGCTTACCATCCCCAGATGGATGGTTAGTCGGAAAGGACGATCCAGACTTTAGAAGACATGTTACGAGCCTGTGTAATCGACTTTGGAAGAAGCTGGGATGAGCACTTACCGTTGGCGGAATTCTCATATATAATAGTTACCATGCCAGCATTGGTATGCCACCTTACGAAATGTTGTACGTAGGAAGTGCATAACACCCGTGTGTTGGGGTGACATCGGACAAAAGGAATTGGGGAGTCTTAAAGTGATTGAGATCACAATCGAGAAGTTAGATAAGATTAAGGCGTTCATGAAAGCTGCAAAGGACTGCCAGAAGTCTTATGCTGATAAGAGACGTAGGCCGATAGAACTCATTGGAAGATCTTGCTAACCCTATATCAGCTTTAGTGCTTTGAAGTATTCCATTCTTTCGAGACCAAATTTTCTTCCGAGGAAAGTTTCTACTTGTCTTCTTCTTCATTTGGAGCTTCTGAAAGGAAAAGACTTTCTTTTCGAAGCTTGTTTCTTCTTCTTCAACTATTAGAAGTTTCTTTCTTGGCCATATGGACAGTACTCTTTGGATTGTAGAGACAATCCTTAGAAAAATGAGAAGTACTTCCACACATGATAGTCTATCTTCTTCTTCTTAAGAGTCTTCTTCTGTGAGCAAAGCTGAACTTAATCTTTTAGGGAGAGAACTATCTTTGGAGCCGGATGGTTCAGGTTGTGTAACAGTGGTACATAACTGATCAACTTTCTTCTTGATGCTAGGATGATTTGGACATGAACTAGAACTCCTGGTACTAGAGTTCAAGTTTGTGTCTTCAGTCTTAACCACCTCAAAACAAATAAAAATAAAACTTGTTTTTGCAAAAGTTAAAGGTGGCCTTGATCTCTTCGGCCTTCTTGAACTTCCTCTTAGCTTCCGGATCAAGTTCTTTCTTCTTGACTTGGTCATCCTAACTCTTTTGCTCTCTTTAGAGGAATAGTGAACCTTCTTAGAATGCTCTTCTTCACTCTTCTCAAAGGCATCCTTCACTATATCCTCTTCATCATCTTCACTCATGTGGTCTATCAAGGGAAGCTCATCTTCACAAGTTCCACACCTAGGAGATCTTACAGACAGGATTGTGTGTGGAGGAGTTATCTCACTAGATCCCAGAGCCTGCTTATTCTGATAACAAAATTTTCCATGCAAGGATGTGGATATAATTTTCATGAAGGTCTCTTCTTCAAGAACACATTTTATTTCATTGGCTTTGCTTACCACAAGCTCAGCCTGGTACTCGGTCAACTTAGTTATGAGATATTTGATCGAGTCTTGCAGTTGTTGTGTTCATGTTTAAGAGTTGAAATGGTTTTCTCTAAGTCCTCTATCTTTAGTTTATAATCATTTTCAGCTCTTTTGAAATCAAATTTTAAGACATTTAAGGAATCAATATCAGATCTCATCTCTAAGTTATAGGACCTATATCTCTAACTTTAGCAATACAATCAGGTGTACAGAGATGTTCTAATACCTTGGCTTCATGACTCAAGATCAGATCTCATCTCTAAGTTATAGGACCTATATCTCTAACTTTAGCAATACAATCAGGTGTACAGAGATGTTCCAATACCTTGGCTTCATTATGATCTTCCACCTGAAAGCTCCAGTCAAAGCCTACTTCTTCAACAACAACTACAGCTTGTTGCTTTGGATTCTCATTCTGGGTGGCTCTCTTAGTGTAGTTTGGTCTAGTTTGTGCTTGGCCACCATTTGTTCTTGTTTCCTTACACTTTATTGCAAAGTGACCCATTTGGTTATAGGTGTAATGCTTTATTTTGCTTTTGTCCAGCCTAACTTTCCACTGGCCACATTGCTTGTAAACTTCCTCCCTGTCCTCTTGTAGAACTTATTGGCTCTATGAGTGAGAAGAGCCATTTGTTGATCTATCTCCATGTATTCCAGGTTATCTGGATGGATACAATCCAGATCTTCAAGGGTGAAGAGAAATTTACATGTGCTTTCATCAAAAGACACAAAGGCTTATGAAGAGCTTGTCTCTTGGAATGGGCTTCCTTGAGTGTAGCTATCTCTTGGTGTCTCCGGAAGGTGATGAAAGGACCCTTTTTGAGTTGTCAAGGTAGCAGATGAGATGATGTTATGGTTCTCTACTATCCCTTTCAACCCCATGAAGGGCTGAACTTAGTTGATTGCTAGAGTTACCAGATGAACTTTGCATGATCATCTCCATCTGGTATCCACTGAGAATACCATACAACTCTATCAAAGTAAGAGTCTTAAGGTCCTCGGTTCTTTTGATAACAACATAGTATTGTGTCCATTGTCTAGGAAGAGTGGACATGAACTTCCTTACAACATCCCTATTCTCAAGAGTCACTCCAACATCCATTAGAGTGTCCACAATTTCATTATACCTGAAGTATTGTTGAGTCAAGGTTTCAATTGTTTTGAATGTGAAGTTTTCAAATTGTTGCTTCATGAGATCCTTCTTGTTCTCATTGGCTTCAGTTGCCCCTCATACATCAGCTTCAGTGCATCCCATAGTTGTTTAGTTGTTTTCTACTTCTTGTATACTTTGTATATGGAGTTGGAAAGAGCAGTTTGAAGGGCTATCATGGCTCTCTGATCAATCTCTATTCTCAACCTGTCTTCTTCTGAATAGTCAGCCACAGCCTTTGGAATCATACCACCCCCGGCAGCAGCTGAAGAGGTGCTTGGTATGTGAGGCCCTGAGACAATAGATTCCCATATATTAGAGTCTTGTGACTTGATGAACCCTTCCATTCATTAGCACCAAGTGTCAAAGTTTTCAGGAGTGATCAGTGTGGACTTTGTCATGGTTCAGTTTCTATATTAGCTTTAGTGAGAGCTGCCATTTCGGATGTTAAGTATTATATATGTGTGAGGGATCTTAAGATTGTGAGATCTTATAATCAAGAGCCTAGAATGCTCCGATACCAATTGCAGGACATGTTTAGGGATGCCCACTTACAACATAACACATAGAGGAGAGTGTATATTAAAACACTTAATAGATCAAATAAGGAACTGGAACTATATGGTTTGATGCTTAGAACATAGATAAATATGAGACAGAACAAGAAGAAACAACACAAGGATATTGGTTTTCAATAATTTTATATATTGCTCTCAAGTTCTTTTACAAGTGTTAAAGCATAAAGAAAAGATACAAGGACCCGAGATACTTTATACTACATCCTACAGTCAGCCATGCTTAGAAGCCAGCTGGAAACATTTTATCTAAATAACACCAAAATCAAAAGTAGTCAAAAAGCAGATTGCCTTTTGACTAGTGACTATGAAATGTCATAGCTCTTATCCTAATATATTACAAAAATGATAAAAGTACATAAAGTAGAAAGCAACAAACTCAAGACCTCAGTGTATGGTTACCAAAAGCATGGACCTTTTCACCAACTTCTGAGAGTTGGTGAGTCAACAGAGTTGCAGTGAAAAGTGGTCTAGCTTTATGGAAAAGTACATCTAATAAAGCTTGTATCAAAAGTCTTCAGAAGAAATTGGTCTTCACTTCTTGGCTTTGGAAGACTTTGTCTTTGAAGCTTCGGAAGACTTCATTTTTGGCTTTGGTAGATGTTGGTCGTGGCTTCGAAAGATTTTACACTTAGAATAAATTTGATGTATCTACTCTACACTTAAAGTGCATGTATGCTCGAAAAACTTAGAATGTTTTAGGTGCATGAGCCTTACATGAAACCTTACAATATTGCTTGATGCAGATCTAAAGAGAAAATAAGTCTTAGGTACTCATATCACTTGTCCAATCTCCAGTGTGAGATATGATAAAGATATATATGACGTTGTGATAAAAATAAGATAGGAAAGACAAAGAGGGTCAAGACATCTGTTTGTTCAGTGCATATGAAGTTAGACTGCTAGATGAGTCTTATATTCATTATATGTTCATTAGACATTTCAAAAGACTTAATAAAAGAACAAAAGAGGATGGCCACTATTCTTCTTAAAGTGCATAAAGATTTTGAAGATAGCATTTGACATAACAAATAGAAAAACAAACAAAGCAGCATAAAAGAAAAGTGCCTATCAGTTGGAACGACATCAGCAAGATTGAAGTTGATGTTGCTGGTGATTTATTAATCCATAAAGAAGATCAATCAACAATTGGAATGTTTGAACCAATTGGTGTTACATATATAAAGACTAAAAGAAGCAAATGCATTCTCTAACATGATCAAAGCTATTATGAACCCAGCATTAGCTAAACCACCTATCACTCTAGATTTTTAAGCTAGCACAATCTTCACAACCATTATCATCTTCTAACCCTTGAAGTACATGGGCTGCATAATCCTTATGAAGTATTGTTGGATCCTGAAAGGATCATGTATTCAATTCAAATGATGGTTAGTGAGTTGTTCTGTTTTGATAGAAATATTACAAGTGTTCAGTATAATACGGATAGGATAATACGAATGAAGATAAATGCTCAAGTGTTGAATTGATGTGGGTAATCAACCTTGATGTAGAAGAACACAAGAGTACCCCAAGTGTTTACTTAATGCAAATGAGTAACACTTGATGGGGATGAAGTTATGAAGTTGATGCGCACAGTCATCCACATGACCCAATGCGGATACAAAGTGTTTATCTATATTAGTCAATACGGATGAACAGGAGATCAATGCGGATGATTAGGTAGTGAATGCAAAAAGTATTTTGTACTTGTTATTATTCTGATGTATTATATGATTCAAGATAGTATAGTCAATAGTACATGACATGTATTAGACTTATAAATAGAAAGTTAGCATTCTTATGTTGTAACCCTAACAACCATTATGATGATAGTTTGTATATTGAGCATATTTATCAAAATATAGATAGAACTTTATCAATATCATCTTCATTGTTCTATATTGTTTATTGAATGTTTTAATATCACTACAATGATTTAATAGCATCAATCAACATATGTCTATCGCATCCTTAATTTTCTTTACACGGGAGAATTCGGTTTATTATCATCTCATTACAAGTAATTGAATTCATATATGTACATATCTACTACTATCAAAATATCAAAAACACGAAAAAAAAATTAAAATTTTACAACAACTGTCAATTTTATAATTATTTTTACTTTTTGGTAGATTTTCATGTGTTATTGATGTGGAGTGACAAATCTAAGCAATACCTTGTGCAAAAGATGATTTAGTCTTTTGTAGATGATGAATTGCTCACTCATGCATGAATTTGTTAATTTTTTGAATCTGCAAGAAAATTGTAATTGTGTAACAAGTTATTTCAGAATAAATGGTTTTCTTTAATCATATCTATTTAATTCTAAAACAATCTCCAGGGCTGTTGTTGGGAAACGAAGAATCCTCTTTTTGGTTTTCATACACAAATTCTCCTCTCCTTTTAAATCATCAGATGAGGGAGAGCATTGTAAGTCAAAGCAAAGACTCCACATTCTACTTCCATCAATGAAGTAGATAATCTCGATGATGACAGAGATTCTCGCATATATTCACTATCTGTTATTCCAACAATGGATGCTACCAAAAAAGTGGAGAAAATTACAGTTTAGTTTATGTTTTGGGCAGCATCATCTCAAAAGGAGTATTGTTGAGTTCATCAAAGATGAACGTTTGCTAGAAACAATTTATTTAAAAGTCAAAATTGTCAAAGTCAACTTACAATCAAAATTATCTAATTTGGTTCTTCATCATTTTGGTTCGTCATCATCTCATTTGGATAAAACTATATATTCAATGCGTATGAAATATTTTATCCGCATGTGGTTCAATGCAATTAAATTTATGTAAGAAATGACTATGTAGTATAATGTTAATGTGCAAGTATCAATGCGGTTGAATTAACTTAGTGATGCGAGTTGTCATACATGTTTGATCAATGCGGATATTATAAAGGGGTTCCATGTAAATGTGATATGCCTGAATTCATGTGGAATTAATGCATACTCCGATACACAAAAAACAATGGTCACTTAGAGAATTCACAGCCTCCTCCCTCTCTCTTTTTAATGAGTAATGTTAATTTTGTGTTAATTTTTAATAAGTAGTGTTAATTTTTAATTCGATAATGTAAATTTTTATCGGTTCAAAGTAATATTAAGTTTCAAAATTGTTGCTATGATACATACAACACCATCGAATGGCATTTAAACAATGATTCGTGGTTGATTTGAATTAATTCATGGGCCAATCAAACTAATTCGTTATGCCCAATTACGTTAATTGTGATTGGATCTTTTATTAATTTAACGTACGTACATATATAGCATTCATCATGAGTGAAAACAAAGATATTTATTGATGTATTAATTCATAACCAATCACATTATTTAAAAGTGACCACTTACCTTGAATACTATTGGAGCATTTAGTTAAAAATGTAACTTTATAAAATAGTAACCAACTTTTAAAAGTGTTCTAATTAAATAACTTAAGTTTTAAAAGTGTTCCAATTAGATCACTCATTTTTATATTTTATACAAATTAAAAGTCAACATATTTTTTAGCATGTTATACTTTTGGATTCAGTTAGAAAATATTTTTTTCTATCTTTTGATGCTGATATAGAACGTTGACGTAAATTTTAGGAACTTTTTTTTATTTTTTTCATAATTAACATGTTTTTTTTATTTTTTAATATAATTTTATATATTGAAAATTCTAACTCCAATGTCTTTTTCATCGTTACTTTCTTGTTATAATAAAATTTGGTAATGACTCGATTTGATCGTTTGAAGGTCCAGTTAAAGAAAAATATGCATGAGTGACTAAATTAGAACACTTTTGAAACTTGGTTACTATTCTGTAACATTTTCCCTTAGTTAAATTATCCTCCTCCCCTTTTTAATGCGTATGACTAAATATTCGGATTATATGTAGCGTTGATGCGTTAGAAATTATATTTCACATACAGGTGTTCCAAGTAATCAATTATTATTACGAATAACCGACCAAGTGCGGATGAACAAAGATAGAGTCGCAGGTTCAAGTTTAGCGAATGCGGGTGAAGATAATTGAGTAAAATATTGTTTTTATTCATGACGTTTTGTTGAATTTACTATTATTTTAATCCATAAAAAAGATTTGTCATTAAAGTAAACTACATAATATCAAATTTGTGAACATCAAATTTCAATCAAAAATCATAGTAGAGTTGATGAAAATGATAACATTTAGTAAACCATAATGATTGAAATGGTAAAAAAAAATTAGATTGAATTACAAATTCAACAAAATGTAAAATAACATTTTACTCTTTTTTTATTATTCTTGACTTAAAGTATTGTGTAATCATATGAACATTTTGTTCAACATCTTTACAGTTTAGTCTTGCCGAAAAATAGGCATAGTTGGTTTGTATTAGGGTAACAAAAATGATTATGTAATTTTCCTTCTATATGCAATTTTTGTGATTGAAAAGATTGGCAAAATTTTGAGTAAAAAATGTCGTTTTGTTTAGTAATTTTCTTCATGAAATTGTTATCATAAATATCAAATTTGTGAGATTTTGTATTACAAATCCATTATTTATACTATATATAAAGCATATGAAATGGGTAGTTTAAGATATCCTAAAATTAAGAATATTTACTTTATTCAATGAATAAGGTACAATCACTTTTAAAATTTAAAAAATAATTATATCATTATTTACATATTACCCCCTTACAATTAGTTACATAAATATTATATACTTACTAACACTTACATAAAAATTTAAAATATTTGCACTACTTTAGGAACCATATAAACCTTTAAATTTTGTATTATTTTAGAAACTTTAGCAACCATATAAACCTTTTTAATGTGTATTATTTTAATACGCAGTTGTCCTCAACATATTAGATTTTTGTAAAATACCATAAGAATAAAGAAATACCATAAACGCGTGTCAGAGGTAAAATATTCCTCCATCACATTACGCCCCGTCGTATCGCGTGGGCACCCATCTAGTTACAACAATACATAGAGAGCACATTCGATCGAGATCTAGATTTCACATATATACAATAAATTTTATAATTAATTATATTTTAATTACATGCAATTAATATTTGTTCGAGTTGTAACTCTTTTAGATCTTATCTCATGTTGTCCCTTAAGAGCTTTGAAGCCGAAATCTTTGAGATTTCTTACCTTTGATCTCTGGATGTTGTTAGTGAGGCTGACTATACAACTACTATGCAAAGAAACATTCCTAATCTACAAAGAAAGCTATAACATTATTGAAACGTCATTGACATACGGGATGAGAAGAAAGATTACCATACAATCGAAATAATAGAAAGTGAAAAAAAGAAATGATAAGATGAAGAGTAAGGTTTGTAGATAAGTCGAAAAGTTGAGCTTTCAAAGTCTAGATATTGAGCCTCCTAGTACAACCAAAAAATTCACATCCGTCATATCCAATATAAACAGCTACAAAAATAGAATATAAACAATATATATAGTAAGATTGGTCACCATCTTTTATAATATACAGAGATATGGTGATTAAATAAATATAAGTATATAAAATTTATAACATATAGAGAGATGGTAATTATATATACTTTAAAAGCCAAACAGCAAAGCATTTAAGCTTTGTGTACAACCTACCAATGCACAACTTCTTTCCCCTTACACGTGCCTTTCGACGCCGCCTCTTACTTGCTTCACTTGGTCTTCTTTCTTCTCAGTTCTCCCTCGCTACAGTCCGGATTCTTCTTCTCTGTTGCCTGAGTTCATCATCTTTAGGTTTTCGCTTCACCACCGTGTCATTCGGTGAGGTGAAAGTTGTGACGCTTTTGCCTAAGGTTAGCCTCTAGCCATAAACAAATTTTGATCCATTGATTCTTCTACTTTGATTTTTACTTGAAGATGATGAAGGAACTAATAATTGCACCGTAGTTCACAAATCCGTTGAGATTCGAAACGTTATTTCATGATTTCGTTGGTTATAACATTTAATATCTGTTAATTCATGATAGTTAGTATGTTACATTAATTTAGACCAAAATCTGAGCATAGGTTGTATTCATTTTGGTTGCGCAATTCAACTATCATGTTACCAATCTTGACCGAAGAGTAGACAGCTTAAAAGTTAAGATACTTACAAGTGACTTAGTTTAGATTATGGTTTTTAGTTAAGGTAAATTGCTATTGGGGTTATACGGTGTCTATTGGGTGTGTGATGTATTTTTGTCAACTGATTGTTTGCGTAAGGTATTGCATTGCAGTTTGCAATTAGGGTCTAAAATATTCAAATTACTGTTCTTATCATCTTGGTCTCTGTGTCATTCATCTCAGTGAACTTGAATTGAAGTTGGTTATTATTCATTTGTGTGGAATCTATTATTATTATTTTTTTGAATTGGAGTTGGTTATCATACACTTGAACTGAAAAATTCTATTGCCACAGTTAAACCCCAAAGCATAAGGGTAGCACATGAACATGTTAGGCTTTTCAAAAAATGAAGTGTCGTTGATTAAGTTTGTTGATCATTCATACTTTCACCTCTGAAGGCTACATTGATATCTATTAGAATTTAGAGCTAACAGGTTTGACTTTTTTTATATGACTTGATTTGCTTGATGTTTTTTTTTCTTTGTGAATTAAATTAGCTGATAAATTTAAAATTAAGTTTTATGATGTAATTGTTGTTTGAATCTTTGTTTACTCTTGGTATAATTGTAAATGCTGATGATCAAAACTTTGTTGATGCGTATGTAGCGGATGATATTATAGTTGATGTTAAACAATATATTAAGGTATTTTTGTTTGGATATTTAAACTATGTTTCTTGGGTCTATAGTTTTTAGAAGTGGTGCTGTAAATTTAGTTGTTTTTTAACTATGATAGTTGGATAATATTCTTGCTATTTGAAGCATACTGATTCAATATTTTTATGCGACAAAAAAAAGGAACACAAACAACCTATTCCAAAGTCCAAGCTTTTTCACTCAGAATGGTTTATTAATGTGGAACATGGCTTTGGATTTGAGTTTCCTATACAAACAGTTAGTCTATATAAGTTTAAAGTATATTTATAACAATCCGGTGTAATTTGCTCTCTTTTGATTTTCCTTTTTATTTTTGAACTTTTAGCATTAGGCTCTGTTTGCTTTTATAAGCTTGTAAGCATTAGTGGATAATCTTCATTATTTTCTATGTTATTTGAGCATCACGATTCCTGCCGCGAAGCACGACAATAATTACTTGTATACTTTAAAAGGCATAGAGCAAAGCAGCAAAGCAATGTGTACAAGTGAGTAATGCATAACTTTTACATGGCAAAGTTGTAATTACAACAACCTTTATGTCTGAATTGAAATCAATATAAATTTTTAATAATGCATATTTATCCCGATCATCATTTCTTGAATATTGCAATGATATGCCTCTTCTAATTCTTTGGGTTCATAATTTTAAAATACTTTCATGCACATGTTTTCTTCAGTTATGAAAACATAAAAATCTAATTGTCTTTATATATTTTTATATTATAATGTGTATGAAGGTTGATATATTATTTTTAACAAATCAATCACTAATTATGATATCAAGATGACAAGTGCTTAGATTATACTTTATTTATAGAAAAAACATACTAATCATTATTTGTTAAGTTTAAAAGAATCTAAATATACAACTGAAATGATATTTACAAAGGTATTAGTATGATATAAACAAGTCGAGTCAAGTTTAGGTATATGACTTCGTTTTTTACGTAAAGTTTCGAATATAAGCTCCAAAATTTGTTCAGTCACCGATCACAAAAGTTCGCCGCGAAGCGCGGGGCCTTTTACTAGTTATATATAATTATATGAAATCATACTTGGAACTCAAATAATGAGTTTTATTGAAAGATGGTCCATTTATATATTAAGGTAAGACTCTCAAAACATCCCTTCAATCATATTTTTAAAGGGACATTTACCAAAATAGATATTTGACTAATTAATATTTACGTAATAGTCTTTGACCAAAAAAAATACCAAAGTAGAAAGTAAATGAGATTTGGACAACTGGCAAAATATCGCCGGAAGGCGATACAAAAACATGTTGTATCGTCGAAAAGGAAGCCCATGCGATACACTTTCATAATATATCGCCCTTGTCCCGCCCTACTATTAAAAAACAAATCAAATCTCGCCCTTTCTCGTCCTAACATGGTTATGTATCGCTCAAAAAATCAATTCTTGCCGGCGAGACGTATCTCTGGAATTCCTGTTCCGTCTCGCCTTTCTCCTTTACATGGGTCTCTGTTCGGGCTGGGCCTCTGTTCGGTTGGCCTTTCTGTTTGGCTAGGCCTCTGTTCGCCTTGGCCTTACATGGCCTCTCTTGGATCTTCCTGGGCCTAATGTAAAATTTTACAACTGCCTAGGCCTTACATTGGCCTCCCAAATATAAAATCTTAAATATAATATTAAGTATAATACTACTATAATTTATAATGTAATAAATTTATAATTAATATATTCTATCTACCATAACTAATGTAATAATACTATATATAATATGGTAACAATTAAAAATTTGTAACACACAATTTCATCCATCTTCCATCTTCCATCTTATCTTATTTCACACATATATAAACTTTCGAACATGTTTGTTAACTTGTGGTTTGCAGCAGTGGAAAATGGAAGTTTAATAACGAAGTTGAAGAGTATGTTCCTATAAGAGTTTGGTGTAATCGACAGGCAATCTCTTTACCGGTCAATATCACATTTCAAGAATTAAATAATCTTGTTTTAAGTATATTTGGTTTTAAGAAGCGTATAAGATTACATTATAAAATGTCTACGTACACTCATTTAATTGACATATTGAATGATAATGACTGTTTATTTTTTATAACTCTTGTTATTAATGATCCAAATCATATTTTTACCTTATATGTTAGTGAAGAAGATGATGCTAGTAGTAGTTTCGCAATAAAAATAATAATAATTTACAAGAAGAAATTTTTGCTTTAAATGATAGTTATGAAAAATGGGACAAATGGAGGGATGTCAGCCCGAGTAGCCACGTGCCATCAGGTATGTCTTTTCTTAATGTTAACCGGTATTATGTGCGCATGTTATGTGATTTATGTGCTCTTAGTAGATTCAGATACTGATTAGGTCAGGATAGGAAATGCTTAGGGTATGAAGAGTAAAGTAAGTGGCTAATCACAACTGGCCACTATAATTAATGACTTACTATGCTTGACATAAACTGAGTGTTACCTTGAACGACTGCGTTAGTGTTTGAATCTTATAGTGTGCATTTAGAGGATGGCTGGCGGTAGATCTTCGAAAAAGCCTCTCGTGGTGGAGGTCACAGTGCTGCTCCGCGACCCAAAAGAGGGAGACCCATAGTCGATAAAGTGGTTCATGAAGAACCAGAGACCCCTCATCCGGAGGGTGGCGATGAGAACGCCAATCTGAGAGCCTCAGTAAAGGAGGTTGTGGTGGAAGAAGTTCATCAGGTCATGCAGAAGATTCTACCGTCTGTGGTGACCGAAGTGATCAAGGCAGTAAGGGAAGGGGAAAGAAAGGAAAGAAACAGGTCCTCGGGAGGACGGGAACAACCAGAGCCAGAAACGGTTCTCTCTGATGATGAGGAGGAGGAGGAAGAAGAGCCAGCGCCGGAGGCGGCCCGAGGCTGTAACTACGGGGCGTTTATGAGATGCAAGCCCCCTACTTTCGATGGAAACGGCACTTCTGCGACTGCTCACCAGTGGGTAAGGGAAATGGAGGTTGTTCTTGACATCAGTGAGTGCCGTGAAGACCAAAAGGTGAAATTTTCTACCACTCTTTTGTGGACTAGGCTTTGTGCTGGTGGGACAACATTGTCCAAGCTAAGGGTAGTAGGGGCATTGGGAGAATGAGATGGCCTGAACTGAAGAAGTTAGTGATTGAGGAATTCTATCCCCACAGAGAGATGGATAAGGTAGAAAGAGATTTCCTATAGCTGGAGGTGGGAACGATGACACACCAACAGTGCACCACTAAATTTAATGAAATGGCGCGGCTGGTGCCCGATCAAGTGACACCACTGTGACGAAAGATTAAAAGATACATCCAGGGGCTGCCGGAGGATATCCGTAGGCATATGATCGCCGCCCGGCCGAGCACTTTTAGGTCGGCGGTTGATTTGGCTTGCAGATTATATGATGAGCGCGAGGTGGTGGTGGTTGAGGTGAATAAGAAGGGTGGTGGTGACCAGAACTGGAATGGGAAACGGTTTGGACATGGTGGAGCCGCTCCAAACAATAAGGTGGCAAAGGTGGGTGACCGACGTGTGGTCACATCTGGTGCAGGGTTGAAGAAATGTGGCAAATGTGGAAGGGAGCATACTGGTGAGTGCAGGATGGGAATGAATGTATGCTTCAGGTGTGCTAAGCCTGGTCACATCGCTAGAGACTGTAAGAAGCCGAGGGCGGAGAGCTCGGGAGAGAGGAATAAGAAGCCGGAGGAAGGAGGGCATGGGGCAAGTGCTAGAGCTTACACTATAACCCGAGAGGAAGCCAGAGCTGATCCTGATGTTGTGTCAGGTATGTTTCTAGTAAACCAAATTTATGCCTCTGTATTGTTTGATTCTGGTGCTAGCAAGAGTTTTATTTCCACTACTTTCTGTGCTAAGTTGCATGTTAGTAGTAGAAAGGTCAGTGTACCATTTGATGTAGAAACTGCTATTGGTAAGTCCACTAGAATTACTGATGTGATAGAGGATTGTGCCAAAGAACTAGAAGGTCATAGGTTTGGTGCTAGGTTACACGTGATACCCCTAGGTGGATTTGATGTAGTACTAGGGATGGACTGGTTAGCAACCTATGAAGCAAACATCGTATGTCGCAAGAAGATGATTGGATTAGTTGAGCCCGATGAGAGTTTGGTTACGATTTATGGAGATCGCGTTACTACGATTTCGAAGATGATTTCGATGGCGGTGGCGGGGAAGTGCATAAGACGTGGATGTAGTGCCTACTTGGCCTGTAGTGCCTACTTGGCCTACGTAAAAGATGTGGATGCGTTAGTACCACAATTATCCGAGGTACCAGTGGTGTGCGAATTTCTGGACGTATTCCTGGAAGACTTACCCGGCGTGTCACCGGATCGTGAGATTGAGTTCCAAATTGATTTGATACCCGGTACTCAACCCATTGCCAAAGCACCATATCAGTTAGCTCCGACAGAAATGAAAGAGCTGATGGAGCAGATGCAAGAGATGCTCGATAAGGGGTTCATTAGACCGAGTATCTCTCCATGGGGTGCTCCGGTCCTGTTTGTGAAGAAGAAAGACGGTAGCATGAGGATGTGCATCGACTACCGTGAGCTGAACAAGCTAACAGTGAAGAACCGATACCCTTACCGAGGATTGATGATTTGTTTGATCAGCTTCAGGGTGCCAGTTGGTTTTCAAGGATAGATCTTCGATCTGGTTACCATCAGCTGAAGGTGAAGGAGTAGGATATCCCTAAAACAACTTTTCGCACATGCTATGGTCACTATGAATTCCTTGTTATGTCATTTGGTCTGACCAATGCGTTAGCTGCTTTTATGGACTTGATGAATAGAGTGTGTCGGCCGATGTTGGATAGATCAGTGATTGTGTTCATTGATGATATCCTGATCTACTCGAAGAACGAGGAAGAGCATGCTGGACATATCCGGGAGGTGTTGGAAACCTTAAGAAGGGAGAAGTTGTATGCCAAATTCTCCAAGTGTGCGTTCTGGTTGCACGAAGTTCAATTCTTAGGTCACGTGGTAAATCCCGAGGGGATTATGGTAGACCCTGCTAAGGTGGAGGCTGTGATGCAATGGAAGTCTCCAACGACGTCATCCGAGATTCGTAGTTTCTTGGGGTTAGCGGATATTATCGAAGGTTCATTCAGGACTTCTCCAAGATAGCCTCCCCGTTGACTAAGCTGACCCGTAAGGATGTAAAGTTCGTGTGGGGTGAAGAGCAAGAAAAGGCTTTTAAGGAGTTGAAGACCAGACTGACCCAAGCCCCTGTCTTGTCATTACCCGAAGGAAGCGAGGATTTGGTGGTCTATTTAGATGCTTCTTATTCGGGGTTGGGTTGTGTGTTGATGCAGCGAGGTAAGGTGCATGAGTTTAACTATCCTAATCATGATCTGGAATTAGCAGCGGTGGTCTTTGCACTAAAGATTTGGAGGCACTATCTGTATGGGACGAAGTGCACCATTTTCACTAACCATAAGAGCTTGAAGTACTTCTTCGAGCAAAAAGATCTAAAAAATGAGGCAGAGAAGATGATTGGAGCTCATAAAACATTATGATTGTGAGATCCATTACCATCCGGACAAGGCCAATGTGGTGGCTTATGCTCTTAGCCGAAAGGAGAGGCCCGAGCCAATTTGGGTGAAAGCATACCAACTGATCATGACCTCTGATGTAATGAAACAAGTCAAGGAGTTTCAAGATGAGGCATCAAAAGAAGATCATCTAAACTCTGAAACAATAAGAGGTATGGTTGGGGAATTGGGTGAAAACACACTTGGTGTTAAAACTCGATTTGGACGAGTGTGGATTCCTCGTTTCGGGGATCTACGTGTGAGGATTATGGATGAAGCTCACAAGACTTGATACTCCATTCATCCTGGTGCCACAAAGATGTATCAAGATATGAAGAAAGATTATTGGTGGTCGGGTATAAAGCGTGACGTGGTGGAGTATGTGAGTAAGTGCCTTACTTGTTTGCAAGTGAAGGCCGAACATCAAAAGCCGTATGGGAAGATCCAACCTTTAGATATACCGGAATGGAAGTGAGAGCACATCACCATGGATTTCATTATGAAGCTGCCACGTACTCCAAAGGGGTACGATGCCAAAGGGGTACGATGCCATATTCATCCGAGAGGTTGGCTGACCTGTTCATCAAGAAGATTGTAACTCATCATGGAGCAAGAGTCAAAAAAGAATGAAAACAATGCCAAGCCTCAAAAGTCGACGTCAATATCAGAAGGGCTGAATGGGCAGCGTGTTTTGCAGAACTTAGAGCCTAGCGCAGTGCTCCAAAGTCAAATGTCTACACCAAACTCTATAAAGTGAAGAAGCATCACAAGGTGTCAGGCAAAATTATCACGTGGGCCTATTTTGAAGATCTGAACGTTTATGTTGTTAAAAGATAGAAGGGGATTGAGTACTTCAGATTCCCACACGATCTGAAGACTCTTTCAGGTTTTGAGCTTAACCAGTTAGCAAAATTGAAATTGCTATATGTTGACCCTCGTAAGATGTCTTGCTGGTTTGAAGCAGCGTTAAAGAGAGAGTACCACACCCGGTGGGTCAACTTCAAGCCTCAACAACCAAAGAGGTATATCAGGAGATCTGAAGTAGATGCCATCACTGGGAAACCGAAAATAGTGCTGAAGTGGGGTCCTTCGCGCACGATGTCTAGAATCCTCTACAGGAAATGCCACAGGACTTCACTCCACACTTCAAGTGGTGGTACTATGATTGGAGAATAGGAGAGGCAGTCATAGTGTTGAACAAGAATGGTAGTATGGAAACTATCAGGGTGTTTGATCCCATGTGGCTTACTAACTTGTCGTCTAATGATGTTTACACCTTATACAAGTGGCCACTGTTCTATGACTCGCAGGATATTGTACAAGCTCTGCAATTCCAGAATGTAATACTACTCTGCTTTGCTTTTGAAATACATCCAGGAGTCACAAGAAAGAAATAGTACAAGAAGTATGAGGAGCTTATGAAGGATGTAAGACAGTAAATGAAACTAGGTCCAAGGGGGAGTTTGTAGATACATGTGTCCCTAGTTTCTGAACTTAATGTAAAATGTCTTTATTGTCATACACATTTGTAATTGAATGGGTACATACAATGTTTGGTTGTGCTTATAATGTTGAGTATTTCATTGCTTGGTATGTAATAACGCTTATTGAACTAACTTGTAACACCCGGTTATTTTAAAAAGGATAAGAGTTGAAGAATAAAGAAAGGAAAATGTCAAGGAACCCAAGTTGAGGGGTTAAAAATGTAAAAAGGACAAAAGTACATAAAAAGTTGGTGTAAAGGTGGGCATGGCCGCCCACCCTCACTTCACATCACCATTTTCATTCAGTTTTAGAGAGAGGGAGAGCAGAGGAACTCTCGGCTGAAGAAAAGAAGAAGAAGAGAAATCGAATTCAAGGTAAGAATTCAAGGTTTTTATGTGTTTATGACGGGTTTTATCCCGGTTACATTCTTACATGCTTATGTGCTTGTGTGTGTGTCTGTGTGTATGTGTTTTTAGGTGTTTGAACTCAGTTGCAAAAGGGTTAGAAGGAAGAAACACCCAAGTTGTACCAGGTGAGTTCTAGACCTTGGTTTTTACTTGTTTTAAACTCTCCTTGGGGCTAAAAATGTATTAAAATGATTTTACAAAGTTTATGTATGTATACCGTATGTAATGCATGTTGGATGCTGATTCTTGAATGCTCGTAAGTTGTTCATGTTTAGAATAGCCATGTTAAGCCTAGAACAGATGGGTTTGATGATTGGGTTTGAAAACATACTAGAAACATATTACACAGAAGGTTCATGCACCTAGATAAGGCTCATGCACCTGAAAATGCCATAGAAGGATTTAAGTATAACCCATGCGCCTGAACAGTAGCCCATGCGCCTAAAATTGCCTTATAAATGTTTAAGTATAGCCCATGCGCCTGAACAGTGGTCCATGCGCCTAGAAATATTAGTCGGACGACTAAGTGTAGGGCCATGCGCCCCAATAGTGCCCATGCGCCCAAGTGGCCCATGTGCCTAAGTGTCCATGCGTCCGAATAACCCATGCGCTTAAGTGTTCATACGCCCGAATAGTGCCCATGCACCTGAATTGTTCATGCGCCTAAGAGTTAAAGCATTTAAGTGTTGACTGATGCGCCTACATAGTGATGAAACGCCCAAACAGGGCTCATGCGCCCAAATAGTGTCTAAGCGCCAACACTTAGAATTTATTACAGAATTCTTAGGAGTTTGTGCTCTTAGGGTTTTGACCGAGGGTTAACTAGGGCTTATTAATGATAGGTTTCATGCATGATTATGATTGTTCCTTATTATTATTATTACTTATAGTGTGTGACTTTACGTGGTATATTTATTATCGTAACGTAAGGTATATTGTAATAAATAAGAGAAAGAGCAATAAAGAAGAGAAAAGGAACATTAATAAAATGTTAACAAGTCTTGCAAGCTTACAGGAGTGACAGGACCATGTTGTCGTTAGCTCGACCGTGTTGCGGGTTAGCTACCACATATTGCACACGGGACCAGGACCTTTGCAGCGTGTCCTAGGTGATTGGGTCGGCCTTGCATATAGTAACAGAACCCTTTTGAGGGATATAGATGGCCCATCACCCGTTTTCCACCGCGCATACAGTTTGGGGTATTGCTCATTGGTCCATACAGAAAGTGAAAAATAAAGATAAAAGATTACAGAACATGCAAGGCATATAGTAATGAGAACGAATAGTATCGGTTCATATAGTTAATGCGTGCTCGCATACACAGTAAAGAGTTGTATTTCACAGAAAGAATATCTTCATATACAACATACAGAAAGTATTTTATTACTTTTAAAACTAGAACTCACTCAGCAACGTTGACTTTTATACATTTTCTGTTGGCAGGTAATTATTGCTGAGGATGGCACGAGGGTGAAGCCACTCGGCAGGGAAAGACTGACATCCATTCGTATTTTATGTTGTTGTTGTTTTGTAATGCAGTAAAACAATTCTTTTGTAATCAGTTAAACGATGATGTATTGCTTAACAACAGTGTCTTAAATGAAATGAATGGTTTTTGATAAGTTATTTCCGCTGCTTAAGTTTGTATAATTATAATGTGTAATGTTTTAACTGCTGTGATTGACCAACTGCGAGGTCTCGGGAACGGGGCCTTACATAACTATATAGGTTGTGGTCGTTTGAATAAATCTAAGTCAAAAAATAATTATGAAACATGTTCAAACTTAATCATATGACGTTCACATGCGATTGGCCCATGCTAATAGACCATACGCATGAACAACTTCATGCTAATGAACCAGTCATACGAATGAACCAGGAGACTGGATAAGTCGCATGATTGTAACATGAGATTGACTCAGTCGCACGACTGAACACTCAGTCATGTGAATGGATCAACCGCATGATTCAATCGCACGACTGAACCATGCAAATGGTTCAGTCGCGCGAATGAGAAACCCTAACCTATAAATACCACTTAAATCGTGGAAAAACAAAACACTTTGAATACCTACGCACTAAATCATACCCTAGCCGTCCAGAGACCTCTAAGAACCTGTTCCAAGCTCATAGATCGCACTAGATCGATTCCCAATCATTCTTAACGTTTAGATTCAATCCATAATTGTTTCTACGTGCGTTCTCACTGATTGGATTGCCAATCAAATAGGATTCCGCACTATTTGATTCGGTATACACGTATTTCAGTTAGTATTTCATTCAATACACGATCTTAACACCGAGTCTATCACTGCTTTGTCTCTACATGCAAGAAAACTCCCTATCACCGACCTTATTGAATTTTTTCGTGAGTATTTACAAAAGTGGTATTTTAATTGTAGACAAAATGGAGGTAATTTATTGTTTTATATAAGTGTATTTTCATAATATATTTATGTAAATTATAATTTGTAGTTGTTTTTTTACAGCAAATTTACAGCACATGCTTACTAAATGGGCTGAACATAAAATTAGGAGAAGAATAAAAAAAGTACGACGTGGACAGTAACAGGTATCAGCGATCATTGTTTTGAGGTTGCCGATGGTGGTAAAAAGGGTTTAGTTAATTTACATAGTCAAACCTGTAGTTGTCGTCAATGGGAATTATCAGGTCTACCGTGAGGTCATACAATTGTTGTTTCAAAATTTTTAAATATAACTGACTGTAGCAACATGGCTAATGTTTGGTTTTCGAAAGGCATTTATAAGGCAACTTATAAGGAGACAATAAATCCTTTACCAGATCGATCAGAATAGGAAGTCCCTTCAAATTTGGTGTCTCTTAAACCACCATTAATGAACAAGAGACAAGCAGGAAGGCAACATGAAAACAAATGTATACCCTCACGCGGTGAACAAGTTACACCTACATTTTGTAGTAGATGTAAGACAGAAGGACACCATCGTGACCAATGTAAAAGCGCAACCCCTTCACAAGCAACAACAAGATCAACCGGACGTGGATGCAACAATCGTAATAATCCAAATGCTTATGTCGATCCTTAGAGTTTTTCTAATTATGTACGTGAAGCAACCGGTGAAGTTTCATAAATATGGGAGTTTGATTTAAATCAACCTTAGTAAAATGTGTACTTTGTTTATAACATATTAATGTATTTTCATGTTGTGTTTCTATTTAATTAAATTTAGTTATGTGTTTAGTAAATGTTGTGTTCATAGCAAAATTTGAATTGATAATAATCTCATACATGATAATAATCTCATACATTATAATTGTTGGACCAAAAGAACCAGTGAGCCGGATCAGAAAAACCTTAAGTCCCACAGACGTCACAACAACTGCTGAAGTCCACAACAGCTGAAGACAAGTGCTGAAGACAAAGTCTGAACACAAGTGCTGAAGACAAAGTCTGAAGACACAAGTGCTGAAGACAAAGTCTGAACACAAGTGCTGAAGACAAAGTCTGAAGACACAAGTGCTGAAGACCAAGTATCAGACATTGTCACAACAGCTGAAGAGGTCTTCTTCAGTAGTTGTGACGGTTCTCTTTCAGTAGTTTTATGTTTTTCTTTCAGTAGTTTTGTAAAACGACTGAAGAGCTTGTTCTTCAGTCGTTGTAGTTTCAGTAGTTTCGTATCAGTAGTTTTATGTTTTATACTTAGCACTCTGATATGTTCTCAGTAGTTGTGAACATTTCAGTAGTTGTTAAGTTTTAGTTATTTTTGTAATAAATCTGCCAGATGTCACTATCCCGTGATATCAGCAGTGATTGCACTCTATATAAGGAGTGTCAACCTAATTGTAATCGGTGAATGATTGAGCAGAAACATTGATATTATTGAAACATTCCTTTTCACAGAAATATATTCTCTCTTTACAACAGTATTTGTTCCTAATGCATACGAATATCAAATTCTTGCTATAATTTGTCTAATTCTTGTTCTTATTCCGCTGCGTTACACTCTAATCCATCAAACTTGAGATCACTGATCCTGTCAAATGGTATCAGAGCAGGTTCATCATTGATCGATCTAATAATTGATCATTGAAACTGCTATCCAAGATCCAAGTTTGATTGAATTAGCATTTTTGCAAGAAACGGTTATAGAGATTGAATTTTCTGTGTTTTTGGTCATTCATCCTGAGATTTATTCTTGGTTTTCATTGAGTCTGTTGTGGTTTGTGTAAAATCTTTTAAAAGCTTGAATTAAATTGTATTTGAACCTAAAATGACTACTCCTTCCAATGATCCTCACAATACTGGTTCCTCAACCAAGCCTCCGATGCTGGTTAGGAATGAGTACAACATATGGCAACGACGAATGCTCCATCACCTGTCTGTTAACAGCTCAGGTTGTTGGACATCAGTGGTACATGGTCCACACAAGCCTATGGTGAATAACCCGGAAACCAATCAAATGGTTCCGAAGAGGAGGGAGCAATACTCAGATGAGGATAAGAAATTGTTTGAGATTGATGCAAAAGCCCATGGAATTCTGGTCATGAGTGGCCCAATGAAATCTATTCTGGGCTAATGCATTATGAAACTGCCCATGACCTCTGGAATGCCTTGAAAGAATAATTTGGAGGAACAGATGAGATCTTGGCAAATAATAGGGAAATCCTTGCCCAACAATATGAGACATTCTCTCATAGGAAGGGTGAGACACTGACTCAACAGTTTGAGCGGTTCTCTTGTTTGATCTCTGAATTAAAAATGGTCAAACATGAGTACACAAATAGCCAGATGAATAACAGATTTCTCAGATCACTGCCTGAGAGATGGGACACATATACTATTGTCCTACGCTCCAGTGCAAATTTGGACAAACTATCTCTCACCCAACTCCATGGGAAATTGCTCACATTTGAGAGAGAGATAGAACAGAAACGAAAACTGTCATCATCTGGAAAGCTCACTGATGATTTTGTACCAGGAAACACTGCCTTGGTAAGTCATGAGTCAGAGTATGCAGGATCAGAATGCCACTATGATGAGCATATTGATTTCACCTCAAACAATTCTAATCATGCCTTTGTGAGTATTGATTGTCATTCTGGTAATAATAGTGACAATCTATGCTTTATCATGGATGATTTGAAGGGCATTGCTGATGATGATTTAGAAGAGATGGATATTTTGAGCCAAATGGCCTTGATCAATATCAGATCTCAGAAATTCTACAAGAGAACTGGCAGGAAATTTCCTGGACTCTCTGACAAAACCAAAGTCGGTTTTGACAAGAGCAAGTTGAAGTGTCACAAATGCCACAGGCTTGGACACTTTGCAAGAGAGTGTAGATCAACTGGATCTAACACTTCTGCACCCTTTTTGACTTTTCCAAATAACAATTCACAATTCAAAGGGCAACACTCTGTTGGTTCTAGTCATTCATCACACCCTCAATCTCCTGCATATTTTGTTCCTCAGGGTCAAATGCCATATCCTTATCCCTGCTATTATATGCCATAGTCAAATCAAGTTCAAGCTCCTATAGTACCACAATCTCATGCACTACCAGAACCTCAACCATCTCCATCTCAATCACAACCTCATCACAGCTTCTTCACACCTGGAGTCGTTGACTGGAGTAGCTTACCTGATAACTTGTCTGGTCACACTGAGCAATACTATGCTGGTGCTAGTCAACATGGTGGTGAACACCCTTTTGGAAATCTTGCTCTCATGGCCCTGGAGTCTACTAAGGGTTCCTGTTCAAATGCATCATCTTCACAGGTAACTCAGGTATCTTCAGAGGCTAAAGCCAAGTTATGTTCTGAATCATGCATAGCTGCCTTTGTCTCTATTAGAGAGGCAAATGTAGCATTAATAAATCAAAAACTTGAGCTTGAGAAAACCATTTTCAAAAGAAAAGTTGAGTATGAGTCTGCTCTTAACAGTAAAAGTGATGAGATTTATAAGCTTAAATGACCAATTAAATGATGAAAAGGCCAAGCTAGAGGTTATTCTGGAAGACCACAAGAGTCTCAAAGAAAAACTTGCAGTGACCCAAGTTGAGTGTGAATGTTGGGTCTCATCATGCAAGGGATTTGAAATGCTTCTTAGCAAGCAAACTGCTTCAAATGTGAAGTTTGGCATTGGTTATAACCATACTGCTCCACCAACAGACTTTACTCCTAACTCCATAGTTAAGTCTGAAAGTGAAAGAAATCTCCAAACCACATTATCGTGTGAGTCATTCTCCAATAATAATCTAAGATCAGAGAATGAAACCAGTGTTAAGATCTCAACAAATAAATTGACTCATGGTCTAACTACTGAGACTCATATGAAGCTGAGTACTTCAGATGTTGTTCCTCAATGTACCCCAAGTACTGAAAGAGACCCAACGTCTGAAAAGCATTTCAAATCAGTTGAAATACAAGGACTAACAACTGCTGAGGAATCCATCAAACAGTCTATTAGGACGGATGGAAAACAGTTGAATTACCAGTCTTCAACTGTTACAAATCCTTTAGTACCTAGTACTGATAGGAGGAAAGTACTGAAGATCACACCTTCAGTAGTTTCCACTTCAGCAGTAAAGATGTCCAAGATGAAGAATAAACCATGTGAAATTTGTGGTAAATTCAATCATCTATCTGATGAATGTTGGTACAAAAAGGGTTTAAAGCTCCAAAGGGATGAGCTCATTAAACTAGAAATAAATAAAATGAAAACTGAGTTTGAGACCAAGTTTGTACCATAATCATCTCAACCTGATAAACCCAAGGCCTTACCCAAATCCACTAAGAAGGATGCGGTTTATCAGAAGACAGCTGATATTGTTCCTCATGATAAAACTAAGTCTGTGAAGTCTAAGAAGGAGGAAATGGTGGGTCACAGGAACTTATCAAAAACAAGCTCTGGAGTGTCAAATGAACTGAAAGCTTGAGCTTCAAATCAGACACAGCTTGTTATGATGGTTCAGCATCTGTTGGGGAGAGTTAACCAACTTGAAGCCCATGTGATCAAACCACTGGAGAGGAATTCCAGGCCCAAATCCATTTCAGCACCATCTCCATCTTCATCAGCTGTTAATCATGAGAAACCAGCTATGGTTAAATCTGTTGATAAAGTCAGTCCCAAAACCAAAAAGGTTTGGGTCTCCAAAGCTAACTAGTTTCTTGTGATTGTGCAGTGTTCTTCAGCATGCCAAAGAAGCATCTGGTATGTGGACAGTGGAGGATCCATGCACATGACTGGGAGCAGCTCTATTCTTCATGATTACTCTCAGGGAAAGAAGGGATTTGTCTCATTTGGAAATGATGCTAAAGGTTACATCATTGGAAAGGGATTTGTGTCTAATGGAGATATTAGATTTGATGATGTCAACCATGTGGAGAATCTCAAATACAATCTGTTGAGTGTCAGTCAGATGTGTGACAAAGGACATGTCGCTCTTTTCACAAGCCAGAATTGTAGGATTCTATCTTCCAAGGTCTTGAGCCTGATTGACAAAGTACTGGATGATAATACTCTCCTGAAGGCTAACAGGATAGGAAGAGTATATGCCTTGGATCTGTCAAAGAAAATTGAGTTAAGAGGCCATCCATGCTTGTTCTCCAAGGCCTCTCTCCAAGAATCTAAACTGTGGCATAGAAGGCTGGGTCATGTTAATCTCAAAAACATGAATCAGCTGATCCACAAGAGTTTAGTGAGAGGTCTTCCAATAAAGGAGTTCAATTGTGATGAAATCTGCACTACATGCTTAAAAGGGAAACAACATAAAGTTTCATTCCCAACCATAGAAGAGTCCAAGTCTAATGCCTGCTCACAACTACTGCACATGGATCTTTTTGGTCCTGTGAAGGTAATGAGTATGGCAAAGAAGAAATACTGTCTGGTAATTGTGGATGATTACTCTAGATATGTATGGACCTTCTTCTTGCATTCAAAGGATGAGGCTGCTCAGTCCATTATGAACTTTGTGTTACACGTTGAGAAGCAGTATTTCCTACCAGTTAAGTGTGTGAGGAGTGACAATGGTATTGAATTCAGAAACCACACTCTTGATGAGTTTTACTTGTCAAAGGGAATCAAGAGGCAGTATAGCATCCCAAGGACTCCAGAGCAAAATAGAGTAGTGGAGAGAAAGAACAGGACCCTCATTGAAGCTGCAAGGTCCATGTTGGCAGACTCTGCCACTGACCTTTTGGGCTGAAGCTGTCAATACAGCCTGCTATGTACAGAATAGAGCCTTAGTAAATCAGAGGTTGATGAAAACTCCTTATGAAGTTTGACATCATTTAGCCCCTTTGATTTCATTCTTTAGAGCATTTGGGTGTCCCTGTTACATTCTCAACACAAAGGATCAACTCCAAAAGTGCTGAAGACAAAGTCTAAACACAAGTGCTGAAGACAAAGTCTGAAGACACAAGTGCTGAAGACAAAGTCTGAACACAAGTGCTGAAGACAAAGTCTGAAGACACAAGTGCTGAAGACAAAGTCTGAAGACACAAGTGCTGAAGACCAAGTATCAGACGTTGTCACAACAGCTGAAGAGGTCTTCTTCAGTAGTTGTGACGGTTCTCTTTCAGTAGTTTTATGTTTTTCTTTGAGTAGTTTTGTAAAACGACTAAAGAGCTTGTTCTTCAGTCGTTGTAGTTTCAGTAGTTTCGTATTAGTAGTTTTATGTTTTATACTTAGCACTCTGATATGTTCTCAATAGTTGTGAACATTTCAGTAGTTTGTTAAGTTTTAGTTATTTTTGTAATAAATCTGCCAGATGTCACTATCCCGTGATATCAGCAGTGATTGCACTCTATATAAGGAGTGTCAACCTAATTGTAATCGGTGAATGATTGAGCAGAAACATTTGATATTATTGAAACATTCCTTTTCACAGAAATATATTCTCTCTTTACAACCGTATTTGTTCCTAATGCATACGAATATCAAATTCTTGCTATAATTTGTCTAATTCTTGTTCTTATTCCGCTGCGTTACACTCTAATCCATCAAACTTGAGATCACTGATTCTGTCAATAATAATCTCATACATGATAATTCATAGCAAATATTTGTGTTGATAGCAAATTTTCATAATAATCTCATACATGATAATTCATAGCAAAAGACCACAATTTTCCCGTAATAATTTACTTAAACATCAATTTATAGTGCAATTTTCCATTAAAAATAAACTAAACATTTCATAGCACATTCATCAATAAACTAAACATTCCGTTAAAAATAAGAGCACAATTTTCCCGTGATAATTTACTTAAACATCAATTTATAGTGCAAATGATCTTTTTTTACTTAAACATCAATTTATAGTGCAAGAACACAAATTAAAAGAAATAAAAATAAAATATAATAACGAAAATCGAAAAATATTACAAAAGATTACGATATGACATAAAGGAGCGAGATATGGGCGAGATACGGTCGATATGTAGTCGATCATAAGGAGAGATGTATCTCCGGGTACTTTTTCTAAAAAGCTGCCATTGTGCACCCAGACCTAGGCGATATTCAGTCGATACGCAGGCGATATGTAGGCGCTACACAGGTGCCAGGTATCTCCGGTTACTTTTTCTGAAAAGTTGAGATTCCTACAATTCCCTAGTCGATATGAGAGCGAGATGATTAGACGACTGTATCGCTTCTGCTATGTGTAAAGGTTTGATTGGGTAGGCGCTCTGCACCAGGCGAGACTAAGGCAAGACTAAGGCGCGGTGTCTCGCCTCATTTAATATTTACGTTTCCAATGAATACCTATGTTTTCGATGTAAACGTTTCAATTTCCAAGGCGTTTCAAAGGCAAATCGATGGCAATACATGGACTTTTCAAGTTTAAATAGCGATACATGTCTCCGAAAAAATCGAGATGTTAGCGAGCTGAGCACGTTTGGAAGTTTTGACGATAAATGGATTTACAAGTAAGTTTTGTTATATTTTACAAATAACTATTTTTTATTGTATCGATATTTATTTGTATAAAATGTCTTTTCCGCAGGAATATTTTAGGGGACATGTTACTATTAGAATGAACCTTAACGTTATTAAACATATATCACTATACCTAAATAAGCATCTATTTCAGTTACAAATTTTCGAGTCTACGTGCTTTAAAAACTGGTTATTATATGAATGTATTAATAACGATCCGGCAGTGGTGCACGTAATGTTATAACATCAGATTCCTTGTGAAAACCAGAAATGGGTATAGAATTTTTAATTAAAGGTGTTGAGTTAACATTTGGACCAAAAGAATTTTGTTTAATTACTGGTTTTAAATTTGAAGATTGTAGTCAAAAATCAAATGTATCTGAACCACCTTACTTTGTCTACAGAGTATTCGGTCAATATGGTTATATTAAACCGACAATGGATAATTTAAAAACCATTTTCGAAACAAAAATTGAGTATTTAGATAACATGGATGTCGTTTGTGTTTGTTTATTATTACTAGTTGAATAAGGTTTTAGGGGATTAGAAGGAAAGAACCATTTAAGCAACATTTTTTTAGATTTGGTTAACGATTTGGAGGCATGGAATGATTATCCATGGGGTACGGCTATTTGAAGACGCACATATCCAGATATTCATGAGGCTTTATTGAAACATCAAAGAGCTCAACATAAAGGTGATGCGAAATTAAATTACTAGTTGAAAGGTTTTATATGGTCGTTTAAGGTAAAAAAATCTTATATTTTACTATTAAATTTTAATGTAATTACATTTGATATTTATTAATTGGCAATCTTTTTTTAGATGTGGGTATTTGAGATTTTTCCAGAATTTCATAATAATAAACCATTGCGTGGATTTTTACCAAGAGCTATGGCATGGCCGCGTTCTAAAACTATATCATCGGAGCGATTGTTAGCTTTTATTAGTCATTCTGGATCGGTAAGTATTTTTTATTTAATTGCTTCTAAATACAAGTGTTCTAAATGTATTATTTTATTTTCAGACTTCGTTTTATCCGATGAATATGATTGCAACTGAACTGGAAGTAAACAAGCCTTATTATAAACAAAGTTGTTTATTTTGGGGAGAAAATCCGGTAATTAGACCTTTTAGTAAACGTACTGATAAGAAGCCCTGCAGTTCGCTTAAAACTCAATATAATTTCATCAAAAAATCGAATATGGTATCAGATGATATATTAAAAGAGCTACGTGACTGTATTATGATAAGTTTTTAATTACATTTTTTTATTATGAGTACTTATGAAATGAAATAATAGTTATCTTAATTTTAATAGGCTTTGGAAAAAAATATATAATCCTTCGGAAATGGAAAATTTAGAGGATTACATTTCTCGGATTGTTGTAAGTAATTAATTTTTATAATTACACGTTAGTTATATGTAAGTAACGATTAATATTTATATATCTTTTTGTAACGTAAGGTTTTAAAAACCAAAAGTGAAGAAACGTCAAATGCTTATGCTAATATGGGAACTTCGTTTCAACAGTTTCCGGATGCTGATCAGTTAACACCATGTCCTATCCGTTCTACAGTTGAAAAGGTGATTTATGTAAAAATAAAATGTTGATAGTTTTTCATTATTTTTAGAAAATAATAATATATGTTCAATAAATTCTAATTATTACAGACCCTTCCTTTGGCACAAAGAAAAGAGAAACGTGTTAGTAAACCAGGGCCAGCGTTTTGTTCACCGTATCAAATTTTGTCACCGACTCCAGTTGTTGATAAATTCAACAAGGCAAAATCAACAAATGCAATAGAGCTATTCAACAGTGGTGATAAATTTAAGACATCTCTGACATTCGATTTTGAATTTTCAAAGAAATTTTTAGGAACATTAATGGGTATGACCGGATATCTTGATTGGCTAGAGGACGACGTAAGTAGCTTATTTATAATAAAAAATATAATTCATAGTTTATAAAGTTTTTAAAAATTTTATATTTATTTAAAATTGCAGCATTTATTGGCTTGGCAAATGTATCTGTATAGAGCATGTCCCGTAAATGCAAATTAGTCGAATTGGTCGATTTTGCCTCCATGGTTTGCATTTTGTCTATTTAAGGGTGATAATTGTAACGTGTATGCCAATGGCTCTGAATCTCCATATCCGGTTATAAGTTCAGTTGATGAGGTAAAAATATTGTCAATTTAATAATTATTATATTGTCATAAATGTAAAAGTAATATTTAAAATTGTTTAAACATTGCAGCTTTACATTCCGCTTAATATTGATAATTTACACTGGTTGTTACTAAAGGTGGATATTTCTAACTGGACTGTGTATGTTTATAACAGGTATAAAATTTACTTTATTTAATTATTTTATAAATTTTAATTAATAACTTAGACTTATAGTATTTATATATATATATTTTGACAGTCTTCCTACTGTTGGAGCATATATCGTCATATATAGTGTGTTCGTCGCTTGACGAATAGTCTAGGCTTAATGTAATACACCTGATATATAATAAACACATGAAACTGAGTCATTCGCAGGAGCATATGCGAATGAGACTCAGTCGTACGACTGAGCCATGCTAATGGACCAGTCGTGCGACTGAGAGATGTTATTGGGCCATTCGTAAGACTGAATCATAGTTATGGTCCAGTTGTACGATTGAACCATACGTATGGTCCAGTCGTATGATTGAACCATACGCATGGTCCAATCGTACGAATGGGCCCAGTTGAATCTGATATGGGCTGAGGCCTATAAATACCAGTTTCATTATGTAGAAAGGGTGAAGAGAGTGCGCCCGGGGCCTAGGTGCTGCCGGATGAGAGGGGAGATCATGCTCGATCTCCCCTTGCCAAGATTCTTGATTCTTATGTTTAACGAGCTTGTAATCATTAGGTTTTATCAATGAAACCATTCTATTATTGTTCGTTCTATTGTTTGTCTCTTGGTTTTCTTTCCTTCAGTCAAGAACACGCTCTCGCAAACCGAGCTCTTGATTTCTGGATCAATTTCATGTTCTTTGACGTTAAACCCACTTCGTGTTCTTCGTGTTTTGCTCAGATCTTGTTACGTGTGTTGTTTCTTAGATAAAATCGAACTCGAAACCACGTTCTTATCACCCTTGCGAATCTGATAATGTCTATTTTGTTTCGGTTCACGTAAAATTTATTAGATTAGGGTTTTTGGCAGCCATGGCGGCTGCAAATCTGAAAATCTGCGTGCAGATCCACTCATGCGACTGGACCATGAGTGTGGACCATTCGTACGATTGGACCATGCTAATGGACCATTCGTACGACTGGATCATGCGACTGGACCAGTCGTATGTTCAGTCGTGTGACTGGACCAGTCGTATGTTCAGTCGTGTGACTGGACCAGTCGTATGTTCAATCGCACGACTGATCCATCCACATTGACTCATCCGCATTTGTTCCAGACCAAAAAAAAAGAATCTGGAACTGCCTCTTGCACAGATTTGAGGATGAGCAAAGCACACTCACTCTGAGGCTTTTTTGTCAAATAAGTTTGATGGATACCCCATTATTCGTTGGACTTCCAGAATAGATGAATGTAGTTAGAACACGAAAGAGAGAAGAGAAGATGTCAGCAGTCGGTGCTGATTTTGTGGGGTAGTCAGGAGCATCTGACTATTTATGGGCCAATCAAGTTATAATTATCCGCACAGATAGGATTCTAATTCTTAGGGTGAGTCCATGTATAAAGAAATTGAACATGTAATCAGAAAGTGATGATGTGAGCTAGTTTCTGATGATGAATCTAAGTGCATGCTGATTTGTTTGAGATTGTCAGCTGTGGATTGGAACCTTCTAATTTTTGCCCAATACACCGTATGAAGACGCCAGGAGAGCACAATATCTATATATTGGGATATGTTGAATTGAGAGGGAATTTCTGCAGGTGTTAATGTTAATCAGGTTAGCTTGTGTGAAGATTGGAGCAATGGAAAACTGTTCATGTCATTATCTGGTATGGGGAATCTTGCTGCTATGATGGTGTTCTGCAAAGTAAACGAAAGCTATTGTGCCTAAATTCATTTTCAGGGATACTGTAGCAACCTGACGGATCAACAACGTTGGCTAATATGGTGTTTCGTTTGATTCTATTGGAAACCAGAGCAAAGATTGACTGAAGATTGTAAGAGGTGTTATCTACTATTCGCAAGCAACGTCCAAGGGGGAATTTGTTGGAGCATATATTGTTATATATAGTGTGTCCGTCGCTTGACGAATAGTCTAGGTTTAATGTAATACACCTGATATGTTGTAAACACATGAAACTGAGTCATTCGTAGGAGCATATGCGAGTGAGACTCAGTCATACGACTGAGCCATGCTAATAAACCAGTCGTGCGACTGAGAGATGCTATTATGCCATTCGTAAGACTGAACCATAGTTATGGTCCAATCGTACGATTGAACCATACGTATGGTCCAGTCGTACGATTGAACCATACGCATGGTCCAGTCGTACGAATGGGCCCAGTCACATTTGATATAGGCTGAGGCCTATAAATACCAGTTTCATTGTGTAGAAAGGGTGAAAAGAGTGTGCCCGAGGCCTAGGTGATGTCGAATGAGAGAGGAGATCATGCTCGATCTCCCTTGCCAAGAGTCTTGATTATTATGTTTAACGAGCTTGTAATCATTAGGTTTTATCAATGAAACCATTCTATTATTGTTCGTTCTATTGTTTGTCTCTTGGTTTTCTTTCCTTTCGTCAAGAACACGCTTGGATGTCAACCGATCCAGCGACTTAACACCTACATTCAAGCCCAAAGAAACTAAACAACTAATTGAAAGTTTATGGAAACCAATTCGTAATTGGTTATTCAATAATCAATTTTATGATAATCATGGAGTTGTTGTTCCACTGCAAATATACAAGATAATTGTTCCATCTAACGTGCCAATACAAGCAGCAGGGTCGGGAGATTGTGGGGTGTGGGTGTGTCTGTTTGTAGAATGTTTAATTAAAGGCGAAGATGTTATGTTACCACTCGATACCAGTCAAACTCCTTAAAATTTTCGTGACAGATTTGCAGAGTTGGTAGCATCAAATGTAGTGAGTAGAATGAAAGAAAAATTATAAAACAAATAGATTATGTATGTTTCAGATTTATGTTATTATATTAAATCTATATATTTTGTTAGCTACTAAAATATTCCAATTGCCACCAATGATTATAAATAAAATATAGAGTAAATTACAAAAAAATATCCTTATGTATGTATTAGTTTACAGATTTGATCCTTAATCTTCATTAAATACGTCATACATCCTTTATGTAAGGAGTTTGTAACATGTTAGGTCCTTTTAACTAACCAACGTTAGATTTTAAGTTAAATAAGAGGATTTTTAAGTTAAATAAGAAGTTAAATGACAAATCTGCTCTTACCGTCTTTACCGTCTTCAGGGATACACCACATAAGAAACATAGATTTGAGATAATTACAAAAACAATTGATACCCTCAACAAAAGCCAATCAAAACCTCATCTTGGGGAAGAAAGGATTAAAGTAAAATGAATCATGGCAAAGCACAAATGCTTGAAACAATGCAATCGAAAGCAAAAAACAAAAAAAAATCATCAAGATAAAGACATGAAATACATATGAAGAATCAAGGAATTTTTAAACAAATTTAGGTTTTTTCAATAAGATTCAATCGATCAAAGCACCCCATCCATCTTCACCATTATCTTCTTTCCCTCATCCAAATTCATCACCTTCTTCTTTTCACCCATCCCGAAAGCGAGACCGTATTTTGGAAACTAATATATCCATTAAATTGTTCGTGTTCTCCCAAAATAATTTATCTAACAAAATCATACAACCCTAACCAAAATCATTGAACCCCTCTAATTTTCTTATCTGGTTGACCATCCATCTTCTTTGGTTTCTAGGGTTAGGCGAGTTGAAAATACAAGCTTCGATCGATGTCAATTCAGAAGAAAAAAATGCCCAGTTAAGAATTCAAAATCCAAGCTAGGTCTTTGAATTTGATTTTGTAATACACATCAATGTTTTTGAAGTTTCGATTTCATTGCATAAGGGGTGTTCATCTTGAAGGATTTTATTGAGGTGGAGGTGGGTTTTAGGATTCAATTGTTGATTGTTAGCAAGTTGTAATGGTAGGGTGTTTCAATGTTTGGAAGTAAGAAGATGAACTAGTTTAAGTTTTTTGGAAGATGATGAATCAGTTTTAGAGCCGATGAATATGAAGTTTCAGGAGAAGTGGGTTAAGTTCATGGTGATGAAGATGAAGTAGGCTCCCATCGATTTCTTGATGTTTTAATTTTAGTTTTATTAACGAGGGCACTTTTGTCAATTCAAAAATGTCTAACAGAAATTTTAACATTGTTTAGATTAAAGGATGTAAATTGTTATAATTTTCATATATAAAGAATGTACAACATAATTATTAAAGATTAAGGATCAAATTTGTAAACTAATACATACATAAAGGATAATTTTTGTAATTTACTCTAAAATATAAGAAGATAATATTAATTTCAAAACCACTATAAATACTCTTCAACCATCCATCTTATTCATTCATTTTCAAAATTCTTCAACCAACCAACTCCAAATTCTTCCAGTTACTATCTGTCAAAAATGTTATTCGGTTTTTACTTACGTACTCCTCCAAAACATTTATACGAATCGCCACAATGATATATATTTTTATCTACATAACACTGATCAAAATGTCCTACTATATCGTTCATGTTTTTATTATCTACATAGCACTGATCATGAGATAAAAAATTAAAACAAACAGTAAGAACTTCCACATTCAAGTCGGCCAGTTGTGTGCTACGTTTTGCACAAAACTTGAGCCAATAAAGTCGGCAAACTCTGAGTAATTGTCGAAATAAATAAATGAAGACATACTAATTGTTGCTGTTATAACTTCCTCATTGTTTGGGAAATGAAGATATAATATTTGTTGATGTAAGGACTTCCACATTGAAGAAATATTATTTGTTGCTTGATGTAATTTTCTTTACTTACACATTTGTTATTGTATTAAAAATTCTTTTGTTACAAATATATGATATTTTATATTTTAAAATTAACATAGTTATACTTGAATGTGGTTTTATGAACAAATAACAACTACGAAAAAAATAATAATATGAAATAAAGACATCATACATAATATTATAATGAAACCATTACAACTAATACAATAAAATTTTAATGAGGACGGGATAAGCTACGCTAGAAATAAAATTGATCGGCCATGAACCGTCTATACATCTTACACATCTCCTAAAATTTTCACCACAATCTACGGGTTTCCCCGTAACCAAATGTTCCATCAACATTGAAACGTAAACTCTTTCATTACCTCTTAAGTTTTGGGGATATGTTAGATAATATTCATTTACTTCAATCCCAAATGGTTTTTCTGGTTGTTTAGACTTTTTCCAAAAACGAAGGTTTACTAATTGAGCGCCAAAATACACACAAATTTTCATCAACACCGGGTGACCCAACCGACCAAATTTATCACCACCTATTTCTTCACCACAAAAAATCTCCATTTTATTGTTCGCAGATTAACACGAACAAGTACCCATTCTTGACTCTGAATACATAATGGAAAATATACATAATCAATATCTTAAAAAGAGGGATACGGTTTGAACTTTCCATCTGCAAAAGAAACAGCATGCTTGCTACAGGAGTCGGTTAAAAAATCATAACATTGTGGAGGTAGTATACTCCAACGCATATTCGACAACGTATTCTTGTAAAGATCTCTTGTCTCCAATTCATTATTCTTAATACCCAACCTTCAATGTGTTGAATCAAAATGTTTATATTAATACAATTAAAAAAATTGTATAGTATAAAATTAAATTTAACTATAATGGATGCAAAACGTTACACTGTGGTTAAACAACCGTTACGTCGTAGACCAAGTAAAATAACCCAAAATTTTTTGTCAAGTTTTGTTAGAGTCAAAAATATAGCAGAATAATAGAAAGGTGCATCTCCTTTATTATAAAATTTCATAACATCTTTTGACCATTTATCTGATTCATCATCTAGAATGGTCTATTTACGTACTGAAGATGGTCTGCCTTGAACATCTTCTTGTGCATGATGACGGTTTTCTAGTGGGTTTTCTTCCGTGTTTTGAACATTGGAAGGTGAAAATTCTTGTTGATTTCTTGAACGCCTCCATTTATTCATGATCCAAGATGAAGGTTTTGGAGCGGTTTGAGAACAATATTGATTTTTATCCATAGAGGTATATTTTAAAAACTAAGAGACTTTTTTAGATAGTGAAATTAGTTAATGTTATGTGTATTTATACTAATATTTACAATTTGTTTTTATTTAACTTTTATCTTAAATTGTAGTGGGCTGGGCTTTTAAATTTAGCTGGGTTTGTTTCAAATGGGTTGGGTTTAAATGTAGTGGGCTGGGCTATTTGAGATGGGCTGGCTGGTGGGGTGGGAGATGGGCTGCTGTTTCAGATGGGTGGGTTTAAATTGTAATGTAATGGGTGGGGCGAGATTTTATTGTATTGTCTCGCCGGCGTATCGCCGGTAAAAGCGATACAATGGGGGTTCTGTATCGCCCATGTATCGCTTTCTTTAAACGGATTTGGGTGATATGTATGGATTCGTATCGCCACGTGGCGATATAAAGGCTATTTTTAGCACATATCAGAGTCAATGGCTACTACTGAAAATCAGATTGGTCATTTGAACCTCTAAAAATCATACAATGTGTTCCATGTTAGTAGTGTCCGTGTTGAACAGAAGCAGACATTATGTTAAAACAGATGACGCTTGTGTTGAAAAGCGACGGAAACCATGTTGATAAGATATGACGCAACGATAGTGCTGAACACATATTAGTTTTTGAGTTAATTACATGGTTGGTCCCTATAATATGCTCATATTACAAGATTGGTTTCAACTTTTGAAAAAATTACATTCTTAATACAAAGAGTTCAATAAATCTAACATCTAACACTATTTTTATTAAGTTTATTATTTAAGTGGAGATTAAAAGAAACAATTACCCCTTATTATTAAAAATAAAATATCACATCTTCTCATCACCACTTGACGATTTTAATCCCGACTCCACCCCTACCTATCCCCAGCAAAAACCATCCCAACCACATCCACTTCGATCCCAATAAATGGATTGTGAGATGTAACAATCTAATAAAGTACATATTTCAAATCAATTTAGCCTTCAAATTCATAAAAACTGTAAAATTTCAATATCAAGGATTCCGATAATCAAACCATCATACAAAACACAATTTGGTTCCATTAGAAACAAACATGCAATCAATTGTAGAAAACTGAACATATTGATTTGAGGATGATGATATCATCATTATCTTCTCAGCCATCTACAATCACCATCCCCGATGTCCACCAGAACCATCGTTGTTGCCAAGCTCTACTAATACTGCTTAAACATTATCGGATCTTAAATCAAACTCTACCAGCTTAAGATCGAACAAACCCTCAGAATTCAAACTCAGCGTGAATTGTTTCACCTAACAGAGCTAATATCCAACTAACTAGTATTGTCACCGGACGATGGTAGCCGCTAGATTCTTCAATCAAGATGGAAGTGGTGATTGAAGGGTGGTGGCAGCAGTGATGGAAGGAGTTGGCCGCAAATGTGGTGATGGAAGGGTGGTAGCGGCGGTGATAAAAGGTGGTGGTGGCGGCAGCAGTCATGTTCCGATTTGATGGTGAACTAAGGAGGGGCTGACGAAGAATGGGCGGTGGCAATGTGATGGTGGAGACGATAGAGAAGATGGATACCGGTGGCATTGGAGTTGTGGTGGTGGCAAACATGGATGAATGTGGAAGGGAGACTTGTTGCTTATGATATTATGTGGTGTGTATGTATAGAAACTAGCCTATATACCCGTGCATAATAGAACAAAAAACATACTAATAACATACATATACCACATGAAAATTTGTATCATGATATTTAAATCAGAATTGTAAATTACAAAAAGCTTTTTAATTAGTTTTGGAAACTTCCTTTTAAAATTATATTTGATAATTATTCATATTCATAAAATATATATTTACATCATAACAGTTGATCATTACACTACAAAGATGGTGTTTGTGGTACTCTAAAGTTGGTGTGAGTAGAGGTTTTTTTTCCTTAGCACTGTCTCTTTTTAGATCTCATTAACTATATGTTCCCATACAAATTATTTGGTAATTGCATTAAAAGTATCTAAATCTCTACCTGAGTCATAAGTATTAAAATTGTGATTATTTCTACAAATTAAAAATGAAATAGAACAAATCTAGTAGAGTTCAAGCTTCACCAATACCATCCCAAAGAAAAAAACTCCTGTTAGCATATCAGTAAGTCGTCTATCTGCTAGAATTCCATCCCACTCACTGGATTGCTGTGATAGTTACAAGTTAGACATACGACATTATGCTTTGGTTTAAACATCAAATGTCAACAATTCATGTTTCTTGCTAGTATAGACACATGTTAGGTGAGTAATTATACACCAGTATCCATCCCAGCTCTTGGAGAAGCCCACGAGTAATCTTTCATTTAGGAAGGATATTCCATTTCCAAATTAAACTTCCTTCATCTGTAACTGTAATTTCAATCTTATGTAAACAACAATACCAATTATCACTTTTGTAACAGGTTTCAACTCGGATGAAACAATCACAATTGCACGTTACGAACAACTGTAACAGGTTTCAACTCAATAAACATGAACTAAATCAAGTTGCAACACCAAACTGTGGAACCCTAGCTGGTGAAAACGAATCTGCTAAATACACGAAATTCTCACTGTTGTTCCATTCCGGATGTGAATTGAAGATAACTTCAAGGTTCAAGGCAATGCGGGATGGAAATTAGGGTTTTTCAACAGGATGAACCAAACTTTTGACCCATTCCATAGAAATTAACCATTTCACCCATTTAATTAACATTTATACAACCTAGTTTATAAACATGCATATCTTTTTTTAAATATATACTAATTGACATTTAACTTTATTTATTTTTCTATGATTTGCAAGACTATATCTAACCGAAAATCAAAAAAAAACTTGACTTTGTTTGAGATTAAGAAAATGTTGTTAATAAATATAAAGCTATAAATAATCATACCATGAGTTCTTATGCATTTCTACTCCAGAAAACATTCATACCTTATTAAGAACTTTATAGAAATAAAACCATAAGCTCACCTACCCCTTTAAACACATGAGCTTGAACCAATCTCGAGATTTTGGCAGTTCCCTATATGAGCAATAAATAAAGACAAAATTAGTGAAATTTTTTTCAAAAAAGTTTTAAAAAGGCACAAATACGAAAACTGGAAGAAGATTTTGTATGAAACAAATGCAAATTACTAAATTGAGGTTTTTAAGCATAGTTCATTCTCATCAGTAAATGAAACAAAACTTGAAAAGAACAATTTCATTACATATTTTGAAACTTCAATAAATAGAATAAAAAAGTTCACGAGAAGCTGTATAAATTACAAAAGCATTTTTCAAGCATTTTTATTATTTAATACTTGCAGTTCTCCATAAGTGATGTTTATTTGATTTCATTCAAACTGATCTTGCCCATCTTCACCGGTGCAGACCTCATGATAGATAACATAATCACCAGTTATGCAATTTGTAAAGTTCAACAATATGCCTGATGAGATGAGGGTGTTAACATTACATTTTGATAGAAGCAATATTAGACGTAGTTCCTTACTTTCTTAAGTACCACTCTTTAACATGAAACTAACATGGAGTTCAAATCAGATAAAAGCAATATTAGTAATAAAATCTGAATGAAACCACTAAATTGCAATCACTTGATATAAACATGCTTTATATACACATACAGAGTAGAAGTACTCACATGAATTTTGTAATCTTTAGAATCCCTCACAATAAAATCTACGTAGACATAGTAATAATTAGAACTTTATTAGATCACTGTAATCCCTCACACACCCAATTTTAAATTCACCAAATAACAAATGAGATCAATTGTATAAACTTGAATTTACTAAAAATCAAATCATACCTCTCATTATTCCTCTTCAAAATGAAACTACACATGATTTCCCACTTCAAAAATCTAATTGCAGAAGAAGACCATGTCCCACCCTCGAATGAGATGGTCAAAAACCACGAGTAGTGAAAAAGATGAACAAAATCCACGGTCCAGTAAAGGGGATGAGTGATTATAGTTTCAATCGTTGAGGGTTTGACTCTCCAACAACAATATTAGAAGAGAAACATGATAACAAAAACTGAATATAAAACAACAATGTGAGAAAAAGAAGAAGATAACAAACCAGAAGATAGATGACCTTCGATCTTAGCATGAATCAACTCCGTTATAGCGATCTAGGGCTTCCAACAGATGAACACCTTACCGATTGAAAGAGGCGAAAGAGATGAATGTGTGATGTAGGGTTTCAATACATGTTATAAGCGCCTTATATACGATCCATTTTGTAAACGAGTTTTAAAATATTCGAGTCTTGAGTCAGCGCTTTTTACAAAATGGGTGATGAGTTAGGCCCTTTTTGGTTACTTCTCATCAAATCCGGTCAGACGTGTAAGTCTGACTCGGTTAGACGTGTCTTGTTTGTTTGCGTATGTTTTATCGAGAAGAGGTCTGACCGAACCTTTTATTTGGTCAGACTTGAACCAAAGTCTGACTCGGGTCAGACGTGAAGTCGGTCTGCGGTGACGGAGAGGGTGATGGTCGGCGACGGGGCGGTGGTCAGTGCGGTCTGTGACGGGGTGGTGGTCGGAGAGTGAAACACGGGGAGGTGGAGGGCGATGACGCGTTGAAGAGTGTAGAACGACGATGGTGACGATGAGCACGATCGAGGAATCAGCTGCTTGAATGATGACGATGACGAGAACGGACTCGACGGCTTCCGGTGGTGGAACGGTGAACTGCTTCTTCCTCGTGATGAATAAGCTGCCATTTATTAATACGTGATGAAGAAGCTGCCATATATATATATATATATATATATATATATATATAATATATATATATATATATATATATATATATAATCAATCAAAATTCTTCAAAATCTAGTGAGATACCAAAAGATGAATACGTGTGTGTGTTAAAGAGAGTTGTCAGAGATTCACTTGGTAGTAATGTGAATAACACTGATTTATTAATTTTCCTTTTTACAATCAACACACTTATTGGTTTAGATCACTTATTGATTCAAACATTTTACTGGTTCAGACCTCTTACTGATTCTACACTTATTCAACCAAATGTTGCCAAACAACCCCTTATAATAGTAAGACTATACCCTCGCATGCTCGTGGCTGGCCCGTCGTCGACGTGAATCGTGCCCGTGGGAAGGGTGGAGACCTGTTTTTTTCACGGCTGCCCGTCTAGAAGGGTTGGAGAAAGATAGGGTGATGAGCCCACCATCATAAATAATTAAATTAAAATGTTTTTAATTTAAATATTTTAAAATCTTTTAATTAATATAATAATTTAAATATAAAATTTTAATTAAAATAAGTTAATTAAATAAAAAAATATATTAATTTTTTTACATTTCTAGTATTAAAGTAATTAGTTAGAGTTAATTAAATAATAATTTAAAATGAGTTAATAAAATTATAATTTAAGTATAATATTTTAAATATATTACATTTATAGTATTAAAATATTTTATTTTTTTTACATTCATAACAAATACTTTTTTTGTTTTTTTCATAACGGTTATTTTTTTTGTTTTATCATAACGGTTGTTTTTTGTTTTATCATAACGGCTAGTTTTTTTTGTTTTATTCATACAGCTAGTTTTTTGTTTTTTTCATAACGACTAGTTTACTTATTATAAATATGTTTTATTCGATTGAGAGTTTTTCTCAAATCATACTTTTATTATCTTTCAAACATTATAACTCTTTTTAGACACAATTCAAAATTCAATTCTCAATGGATCTAAGAGCTCCATTATTTTTTACACAAATGTTAAACGATGAAACAAATGAAGAATACACACATCAGCAACCATGGTTCTGCCAATATCAACACCCTGGGTTCTCCCAACTCCCAAAACCCGGGGGATTCACATATCTTCAACAATCTGAGGGATTCTCACATGTTCAACAACCTGGGCCATTTCCATATATTCAATAACTTGCCTTCTCACAATTTGCACAAGTCGAGAGATTCTTATATCTTCAACAATCTCAGTATTCGTTGGAAGCTTGTCAATAATATTAAGCATGGCTTAAAGATAAAGAACTTCAAAAAATGCAACAAACGCAATCACAATCACATAATGAACAACTAATTGATGAAACACTTTTGTCACAAAAAAACACCAGCAAAAAAAAGTGAAAGGACACACAACATGCATGTGGAACGAGCTAATAGAACATCTCTGCACGAATAGGGGGATTAGAGAGTAGTTTTATTGTTGTTTCTATCTATTAATTTTGTATTGTTGTTTTTATTTTATTTTTTTACATTGTTGTTTTTATTTTATTCTAATTAAATATATTTACAATAATTTAAATAATTTTATTTAAAGTAAATTAATAGAGAAAATATGATGTGGAAAAATAAAGATGTTTATGGAAGGATAGTATTGGGGTAAAAAGTGTTTGTGGGTAAAATGCGTAAAAGTGAATGAAAACTGATGTGGCAT
>JACCIX010001257.1:65000-94606 GCA_025506515.1 Flaveria trinervia
TGGATGTGGTGCTGAACTACGGGTCACGAGAAGAAGGCCTAGAGCCGAAGAGGTGGTTCATGAAGAACCCAAGACCCCTCATCCAAAGGCTGGGGATGAGAGTGTTAACTTAAGAGCCTCGGTAAAGGAGGCTGTTGTTGAAGAGGTGCATCAGGTCATGCAGACAATCTTACCGTCTGTAGTGAAAGAAGTGATAAAAGCTGTACGGGAGGGGGAGAGGAAGGAAAGGAGTAGGCCTACGGGCGAAAAAAGACAGCCCGAGACTGAGACGGTTCTCTCTGATGACGAAGAAGAAAAGTAAGAAGAAGAGCCTACGCCGGAGGTGGCACGAGGCTGTAACTATAGGACATTTTAAAGATGCAAGCCCCGACCTTCGATGGTAATGGCACTGCTGTTGCTGCTCACCGATGGATGAGAGAGATGGAGGCCGTACTGAATATCAGCGAGTGCCGAGAGGACCAAAAGGTGAAGTTTGCTGCCCACTCGTTTGTGGACTCAGCTTTGTACTGGTGGGACAATATCGTCCAAGCCGAGGGTAGTCGGGAAATTAGAAGGATGAAGTGGGCATAGCTAAAGAGGCTGGTGATTGACGAGTTCCGTCCTCACCAAGAGATGGACAAAGTTGAGAGAAAGTTCCTGCAGTTGGAGGCGGGAACGATGACCCATCAGCAATACACCACCAAGTTTAATGAGATGGCACGACTGGTGCCGGATCAAGTGATGCCTTTGTTGCGGAAGATCAAGAGATACATCCAAGGGCTGCCGGTGGATATCCGTAGGCACATGATCACTGCCCCGCCGAGCACGTTTAGATCGGCTGACTTGGCAGGAAGATTGTATGATGGGCAGACTGTGGTGGTGGCAGAAGCCAGCAAAAAGAGTGGTGATGACCGGAATTGGAACGGGAAGCGATTTGGACGTGGCGGAGCCGCTCCAAGCAACAAAGGTGCACGGGTGGATGACCGACGTGTGGTCACATCCGGTGCAGGGTCGAGGAGGTGTGTTAAGTGTGGACGAGAGCACACCGGGGAATGTAGAGTGAGATCCAATGTCTGTTTCCGTTGTGGAAGGACCAAACATGTGGCGAAGAACTGCAGAATAAGGAGGTGTTATACTTGTGGCGAGGAGGGCCACATGAGTAGGGACTGCAAGAAGCCAAGGGCTGAAGGTTCGGAAGTGAAGAAGGCTGGAGGAAGGGCAGAGGGCGAGTGCCAGAGCATTCACGATGACGCAGGAGGAGGCTAGGACGGACCCCAATGTTGTGTCAGGTATGTTTTTAGTAAACCAAACTTTAGCCTCTGTGTTATTTGATTCTAGTGCTGGTAAGAGTATTATTTCTGCTGCTTTCTGTGCTAAATTGCCTGTTAGTAGTAAGAATATAGATATGCCATTTGATGTAGAAACTGCATAGGTAAGTCTACCAGGATTTTTGAGATGATAGAAGGTTATGACGTGGAACTAGAAGGTCATAAGTTTCCTGTTAGACCCTTTATGATGACCTTAGGCGGGTTTGACGTAGTCCTAGGAATGGATTGGTTGGCGGCCTACGAGGCGAATATTATGTGTCGCAAGAAGATGATTCGATTGACAGCGCCTGACGGGAGTTCGTTGACGGTTTACGATGATCGAATCACGACGATTATGAAAGTGATTTCGATGGTGGTGGCAGGAAAGTGCATGAGGATGTAGTGCCTACTTGGCCTACGTAAAGGATGTGGACACGCCAACACCACAACTGTCTGACGTACCGGTGTGCGCGACTTTCCAAACGTGTTTCCCAAAGACTTACCAGGAGTGCTACCTGACCGCGAGATTGAGTTCTAGATTGACTTGATATCGGGTGCCCAACCTGTAGCTAAGGCACCGTATGGTTGGCTCCGACTGAGATGAAAGAGTTGATGGAGCAATTGCAAGAGTTGCTAGACAAGGGGTTCATTAGACCGAGTATTTCGCCTTGGGGTGCTCGGTCTTTTTTGTGAAGAAGAAAGACAGTAGCATGGGAATGTGTATAGACTACCGTGATTTGAATAAGCTGACGGTGAAGAATCGGTACCCCTTACCACAGATTGATGACTTGTTTGATCAGCTCCAGGGTGCCAGTTGGTTCTCGAGGATAGACCTTCGATCTGGCTACCATCAGTTGAAAGTAAAGGAGCAGGATATTCCTAAAACAGTTTTCACACGCGTTATGGACACTACGAGTTTCTTGTTATGTCTTTTGGTTTGACCAACGCGCCAGCTGCTTTTATGGATTCGATGAATCGAGTGTGTCGGCTGATGTTGGATAAATCCGTGATTGTGTTTATTGATGATATCCTGATTTATTTGAAGAGCGAAGATGAGCATGTCAGTCATATTCGAGAAGTGTTAGAGACGTTGAGGAGGGAGAAGTTATATGCTAAGTTCCCCAAGTGCGCATTCTGGCTACGCAAGGTTCAGTTTTTGGGTCACGTAGTGAATCTTGAAAGGATTATGGTGGACCCAGCAAAGGTGGAGGTGGTGATGCAATGGAAGTCTCTGAAGACGCCATCCGAGATTCGTAGCTTCTTGGTTTGGCGGGCTATTATAGGAGATTCATACAAGACTTCTCTAAGATCGCTTCTCCACTAACCAAGTTGACCTGGAAAGATGTAAAGTTTGTATGGGGTCAAGATCAAGAGAGTGCTTTTGAGGATTTAAAGGCGAGGTTGACTCAAGCTCCTGTCTTGTCGTTACCCGAGATTCGTAGCTTCTTGGGTTTGGCGGGCTATTATAGGAGATTTATACAAGACTTCTCTAAGATCGCTTCTCCACTAACCAAGTTGACCCGGAAAGATGTAAAGTTTGTATGGGTTCAATATCAAGAGAGTTCTTTTGAGGATTTAAAGGCGAGGTTGACTCAAGCTCATGTCTTGTCGTTACCCGATGGAAGCAAAGATTTGGTGGTTTATTCAGATGCTTCCTACTCGAGGTTGGGTTGTGTGTTGATACAGAGAGGAAAGGTTATAGCCTACGCATCCCGACAGCTGAAGGTTCATGAGGTCAATTATCCTACTCATGACTTGGAGCTAGCAGCTGTGGTATTTGCGCTAAAAATTTGGAGGCACTACCTGTACGGGACGAAGTGCATCATATTCACTGACCACAAGAGCTTGAAGTACTTCTTCGAGTAGAAAGATTTGAACATGAGGCAGAGGAGATGGTTAGAGCTTATAAAGGATTATGATTGCAAGATCCATTACCATCCGGCAAAGCCAATGTGGTGGCGGATACCCTTAGCCGAAGGAGAGACCCAAACGATTCGGGTGAGGGTTTATCAGTTGGTCATGACCTCCGAGGTGATGAAACAAGTAAAGAATTTCAAGATTAGGCGTTGAAAGAAGATCATCTTAACTCTGAAAGAATGAGATGCCTGGTTGTGGAATTGGGTGAAAACACACTCGGTGTTAGGACCCGATTAGGACGGATATGTATTCCTCATTTTGGGGATCTACGTGGAAGGATTATGGATGAAGCTCATAAGACTCGATACTCCATTCATCCTGGTGCCACGAAGATGTATCAAGATATAAAGAAAGATTATTGGTGGCCGGGTATGAAGCGTGACGTAGTAGAGTACGTGAGTAAGTGCCTTACTTGCTTGCAAGTGAAGGCGGAGCATCAGAAGCCGTATGGGAAGATCGAACCTTTGGATATACCAGAGTGGAAGTGGGAGCACATCACCATGGAATTTATTACGAAGTTGCCGCGTACCGCGCCCGGGTACGATGCTATATGGGTGATAGTTGATCGTTTGACAAAGAGTGCTCACTTCCTACCGATCTGCGAGACATATTCATCCGAGAGGTTGGTGGATCTATTCATTAAGGATATTGTAACTCGTCATGGTGTGCCATGTCTATTGTGTCTGATCGTGACACCCAATTTACATCTAAGTTTTGGAAGAAATTCCACGATGTGATGGGGACGAGTTTACATATTAGCACGGCTTATTATCCCCAGATAGATGGTCAGTCAGAAAGGACCATTCAAACGTTGGAAGATATGCTTCGGACATGTGTCATTGATTTTGGAGGAAGTTGGGATGACCACTTACCGTTAGCTGAGTTCTCATATAACAATAGCTATCATGCCAACATTGGTATGCCCCCTTATGAGATGCTATATGGTAGGAGATGCAGAACGCCCGTGTGTTGGGGTGATATTGGCCATAAAGAGTTTGGGAGCATTGAGGTGGTTGAGGCTACGACTGAAAAGCTGGAAAGGATCAAGGCCTTTATGAAGGCAGCTAAAGATAGGAAAAAGTCGTATGCTGATAAAGGAAGTAGACCGATTGAGTTCCATGTGGGTGATAGAGTTATGTTGAAAGTCTCACATTGGAAGGGCATCATTCGGTTCAGAAAGCGGGGCAAGTTGAGCCCGAGATATATAAGGCCTTTCCGCATCGTTGCTAGAGTAGGAGAGGTGGCCTATAGGTTGGAGTTGCCAGATGAGTTAAATGGAATTCACCCGACATTCCATGTATCTTATCTGAGAAAGTGTTTAGCAGACGAGGATATGATCGTACCACTAGAAGACATCGAGGTAGATGAACGACTCAATTATGTGGAGCAACCAGTGGCGTTCATTGATCGAAAGGAGAAGAGGTTAAGGAATAAAGTGGTTCCTCTTGTGCGTGTACAGTGAAAGCACAGGAAGGGATCTGAGTCTACGTGAGAGACTGAAGAGGAAATGAGATAGCATTACCCACGTTTGTTTGAGGAATAACAGGTTTCGGGGGCAAAACCTGAATAAGGGGGGGTGGACTTGTAACACCCGATTATTCTTTTAAAGTTATTAAAGAAGGAATAAAGTGAAGAAAAAGAAAGAAACACCACTTTACCCAAGTTGAGGTGTAAAAAGTGTCAAAAGGACAAAAAGGTTTAAAAGTTGGTGATAAAGGTGGCATGGCCGCCCATCACTCTCTTCACACTCAACTTTGCATATTTTTAGAGAGAGAAAGAAAGGGAGCAGAGACTCTCGGGTTTTTTTAAGAACAAGAGCAGGAAGGGGCTGTTTGATTATGCTGACCCAGTATGAGCTGACTGAGTCAGAAGCTGACCCAGTCAAAAGATCTGACTGAGTCATACATCTGACTGAAACTTGAGTGTTTGATTATGTATCTGACTGACTCTGCTGACTGAAACTTGGGTGTTTGATTATGTATCTGACTGACTCTGCTGACTGAAACTTGCCTTTGTATTTTAACTTGTGATGTGTAATCAATAGAAATTAACGAACTTTCAAAAGAACATAATAGCTTTAAAATTCAAAATGTCATACAAAATACAAGTTAAACATAAATCAACTTAACATAAATTACACATAATCCGAATAAAACACACCGAATTTCAAACATAAATCAACTTGAAGCATTTGAAAGTAGTTGATTAGCAATTTGTTCTCGCAAAGCAGTCATATATTCAACGCCTTCTGAACCCCACTCTATGCCTTGTGTGTTTTCACCACCGCTTCCTCCACCTTCACCATCCGGAGTAAACATAGTGTTTTGTTCAAAGTTTGTAAATAATTCGTCTTGAATATTGTATTTCCTTATAAAGTTATGGACTGCAAAACAAGCAATGACTACGTCTCTTTGCACTCGAAAAGGATATGGAGCCATTTGTTTTAAGATTGGGAATCTTGCCTTCAATACACCATAAGCACGCTCAATAACATTTCTAAGGCATGCATGAGCATGATTGAATCTTTCTTGTTTAGTTAACGCCCTTCGACGTCGAAAATCTGCTAACCAATACCTTGTATTACGGTACGGAGTCATAAATCCACGAGTGTTGGTATATGCAGCGTCACAAAGGTAATATTTATCTGCAAATGTGAGTGTGACGTGTGTTATATCAAGAATACAAATAATATATGTAATAATAAAATTTATAGTTATATTATAAACCTGGAGGAGGAAATCGAAATCCAGAGGTCGGATTGAATGCCACTTCTTTCAAAACTCATGAATCATGTGCTACGCCTTCCCATCCAGCCCATACAAAGGTGAATATCATATTAAAATCACATATTCCTAGCACATTTTGATAACATTCACCTTTTCCTCTTCCCCTAAAACAAGTTTGTTGATTAGCGGGCACAACTGCATGTACAAGAGTTCCATCTAAAGCACCAATTGCTCTGGGAAATATGCTTCTTAGCCTTTGAAGTCTCTCCGAGGTATCTGTAGTTTCGTCTGAAGATGTTGGGACTATAATTTCTTTAGCAAAACACATCATTGCAACTAGAACCTCATGAAAACATTTATGAACTGTTTGATTGGAGTGTTGAAATCGTCGTTTCACCACACGAAACGTTCATTATGCCCTATAATATGTAGGAACATAGCCATTTTCTCTTCAATGCTTATAGTCTTACTAGGTCGCAACCAATTTCGTTGTGAAAAATGACCACATAATAGTACAAATGCCTCACGTGAAAGTCTCATCATTTCTTGACATTGTGTAGAAGATCCATGTAATAATTCATATGTATATGCATGCCCGGTTAAAGCAGAATCATTATCTCTTATTCTTTCAATTCTTTCCTCTCGTTTTCTTTTCCGGGCCAACATCAACCAATACCATGAAAGTAGAAAGAATGATAAAATTTCACCATCCGTATACATATTTGACCTGTTAAAATTGATTCAAAATATTTATAAAAGTCACACAATATACATAACAAAAGTCATACAATATCCATAACAAAAGTCATACGAATGTTTTATAAAAGTCATACAATATCCATAACAAAAGTCATACAAAAACATACATAGAGACATACGATATCCATCCAAAAGTCACACAAAAGCCATACGAATGTTTTATAAAGTCATACAATATCCATAACAAAAGTCATACGCAAGTCAAAAACACAAAAGTCAACCAAGTAATCCAAACTTCCTCCCTGCATTTCTCACCCACGACTCGCAGCTCACCGGCTTAAGACGTAACCAAACTTTTCTAATATCAGCACTTTCACCAAATAGCAAAAGAGTCGTGTTGTATCTCGGATCTTCTTCCCCCCATTCCATTTGTTCTAGCTTCTCCATGCATGCGTCCATTTCTTTATCAACATTATCTTTTTCCACCAACATCTTTGCAAGATTGATTATTTCATTCCCAACTTCTCTTAAATCATCATCTGTTGTTTTTCTATGAACTTCTTTGCTACTTTTAGTACTTTCCTTGCGTTTTGAACGACCCGAAGATTCTTCACTTACAGGTGGGAGATCTGTTTCCATCTGAGTGTACTGAACATCATCCACATCATACTCAGAAGAACCTTCAACGTGATGAGGTAGTGTGGATGATGGCCCCCAACTAAAAATGCCGGTCGCGGTCACCCCCTCAAATAATTTCGTACAAAGATCAGGGCAAGGAAGGGGTGCATTTCTCAACTTTTCCACAAACTTGTTCAACTGTTTGAAAATTTTTATAGTTATAATCAAGCTACTAACATTAAATAATCTTTTATTAATAAGGTTTTCATATTAAAAAAATACCTTTGCCTCCGCTTCCCATTCTTCATCGCTCATATTGAAAGTGTTGGTTATAGGATCATAAATATTCCCTGTTTTGTTTTTCAGTTTCACCCAAGCCCCGTACTTTGATCTCAAGTAGTCATATCGATTCTTCATTTGTTTATGTTCAACAATGAAATTATGCTCATTTTTCAGCTTTTCCGCAACAACTTTCCATGAGGATCCTTTAAGGCTACTACCCTCTCGACCATTGATTGTTATCTCATGTATACACGCTTCGAGAAAAGTTTTGTCAACACATTCTAACTTCCAAATAACTCTACTTTTTTTTCTGCCATGTCTATATACAAGTAATCAAGAAGTAATATCAAAATCGATTTCAAGAACCAATCATGAAGAACAAATACACACATCTAAACATTATCAAATTACCAACTAATAATAAGATCAAGAACCAATCATGAAGAACTTCTTACCCAATCATGAAGAACTAATACACACATCTAAACATTATCAATTTACCAACTAATCATAAGATCAAGAACCCATATATCAAATTACCAACTAATAATAAGATCAAGAACCAATCATGAAGAACTTCTTACCCAATCATGAAGAACTAATACACACATCTAAACATTATCAATTTACCAACTAATCATAAGATCAAGAACCATATATCAAATTACCAACTAATAGTAAGACCAAGAACTAGAAATTGAGCAAATTACCAACTAATCGTAATATCAAGAACTAGAAATTGAGCAAACGTAACAACAAAGATGAAGTAGTAGGTACTTTACCAAGGGTCGCGCAGAGGCAGCGGGGCGAGCAGGCGGGGGAAGGTGACAGAGGCAGCGGGGTGAAGGGGGGGAGGGGGGAGGATGGAGGCGGTCGAAGGGGGGAGGGGAAGGGGAAGGTGGCAGAGGCAACGGGGGGAGGGGGCGGGGGGGGGGGGGGGGGGAGGCGGCAGGGGGAAGGCGGCAGGGGGAAGGCGGCAGGGGGGCGAAGGCGGCAGGGGGAAGGCGGCAGGGGGAAAGCGGCAGGGGGAAGGCGTGGGGGGGGGAGGCGGCAGGGAGTCACAAATCCGTCAGGGAGTCGCGAATCCGGCAGGGGGAAGGCGGTCGGGGGGGGGGGGGGGGGGGAAGGCAGCAGGCGGTCGGAGCGGGGAAGGCGGCGTGGGTTGCAGCGGCCGAGCGGTTGCAGCGAAAGGTGGAGGTCGACGGCGTGGGTTGCAGCGGAAGGTGGAGGTCGGCGGCCGGCCGGGGGGGGGGGGAGGAAGGTGGAGGTCGACCAAAGGAGGAGAAAGGGGAGGAGTTTATTTTGGGGGAGAAGATTTTTGGGTCAGACCACCCAGTCAGACACCCCCAAATTAAGGACTCGGTCAACCTTACTTACCGGTCAGACCACCCAGTCAGACGCATCAAACACACTGACTGGCTGACCGGGTCAGCCAGTCAGTGGTCAGAACTTGGGTAAGACCAATCAAACACCCCCGAAGTCAAATTCATGGTAAGAATTCACGATTTTAAGATGTTCTTAACTGGCCTTCGGTTATATGTTTATGTGTGTTTATATGTGTTTGGGTGTGTTTTTGGTGGGTTTCTAGGAGGTTGAACTCAATTGCAAACATGTTTGAAGAAGTCATAACCAAAAGCTGCTAAGGTGAGTTCTAGAATCCCTTTTTACTTGTTTTAAACTGCTTTGGGGCTGGAAATGCATGTATGTAACTTTTTATAAAAGTGGGTTTCTTACCCGTATGTTTATGTGTATGTGTTTGCGGGTGGGAATTTTTTTTGGGCAATGTATGTGTTGGATGATGTTATGGTTATGTTTCTAAGGCTTAGGATGTATGATTTAAGCTTAGAACATGATAGATAATGATTGGGAATTGAGTTATGATGTTTAAGAGTGTTATAGACTGCCCATGCACCTAAACAGTGGCCCATGCGCCCAACAGAAATAACTGCCTAAGTGTTCCCATGTGCTCAAAACCTCATGCGCCCAAATAGTGTTCATGCGCCTAGAAATAAGTTGAAATTTTCTAAGTGTTCATGCGCCCAAGATTCCAATGCGCCTAGGTACTCATGCGCCTGCATAGTGCCCATGCGCCTAGAATTTCCCAGAAATGACTAAGTGTTGCCCATGCGCCCCAATAGTGCCCATGCACCTGAAAGTTCTCCATGCGCCCAAAAGGCCATGCGCCTGAATAGTGCCCATGCGCCTAAAGACTTAGATTATTTTATGATGTTTGGGGAAAAATTAAAATGTAGGCTTTGACTTGGAATGTTTCCAGGTTTAAAGTAAGTTGACTTTTTGAAGTCATAGATGATGTGATGGGCAATGTATGATTGATGCTTATGCATGATGGCTTGTATGATGATCATTATGTCATGTGTGATAGTGCCTTGCATAGTGATGTTTTGTATAGTTATGTTTATATTCCATGTTTTTTATGTTTATCTTTCTCGTGGCTTTACGTGTTATAGTTGTGAAGGAAATGATAAAGTATTATGTAACGTAAAGGGGAAGATAATGAAAAGAGGAACACAATGATAGAATGCATGCATTAATGAAAGAGAAAGTAAAGAAAGGCTTGCAAGCAAAATGTACGGAGGTGCACGACTCTATATGTCGTAGCTCAACTGTGTGTGGTTTAGCTAACCCATGAGAATACACATAGGGGTCTAGTCTTTGTGATTGACCAATTGTATAGTACATGGTGTATAGTGGATACTCACATCGGTGCTGGTGCCAGGCTATGTGCGTTATGGAAGTCATTTATAATCTTCGGCCCATTACCCGTTTTGTGCATACGTTTGGGGTGTAGTATACCGCTGGGATCTTTGTCGCTTGCCCCGGTACTGGTGCCAGGCTATGTGCGTTATGGAAGTCATTTATGATATTCGGCTCAGTACCCGCTTTGTGCATACGTTTGGGGTATAACTGATGACATTGATCGGAAAGAGATAAAGAAAGAAAGTGATGGACCGTAAAGGAAGATAATAGTGTGATTATCTTTGTGTATGTATGATGTGTGATCATGTATGCAAGTATAGTATGATTTGGTAGAAAGTAAAAAATGGTTTTAAATAAAAATAAAGTATGTTTTATTTTAAAACTAGAACTCACTCAACAACACTGACTTTTATGTGTTTCCAGTTAGCAGGTAAAGGTTGCTGAGGATGGCACGGGGCGGCTACTTGGCTCTTTTTGGATGGCATTCTTTTGTATAATTTTTTTGCATTGTAATGCGAACAAACAATATTTCATAACGAATGTTGTATTATTTTGCAAAAGCGTTTGTTATAATGAAATGAAATATTTGTTTTAATGTTTCCGCTGCAATGTTTTATTAAAGTTTATATATATATATATATATATATATATATATATATGTTTTATGTGCGATGATTGATCAGCTGTAAGCGTCCCGGGGACAAGGCCTTACATTATTACCAAAAGTAAATCTTGAAATTAAGTTTAATAAACTCTGTGCATCCCAATTGATGAATTATTAAAAAAACAATTTACAAGCAAATCATGGAAACTTAATGGATTGAAACTATTACCTAATTGAACTACATATCATATCAAATTAACAAAATTAAAGAAGCCCGTAAATAGAAAAACCCTAATTAGCCTAATGTTGGACTAAAAGTGAACCAAAACCCTAAACCAAATATCAAGAATAAACCCAGCCATAGTTTTATAATAAAGCAATAAACACAAAACTTTGCATACAAGATAAGAAACATAAAAGTAAGAGAATTCATACCTCTAGTGGGTTAAGAATAGAGATGGGTTCAAACAGAAGATTGACATTCTAACGCCCCGAATAAAGTCTAAGCGAGCCAAATAATAATAATGGACTTAGACGAGATTATTAATGTAAATAAGATGGATATGGGTTATAGACTGAATTAACTTTTCGGGTTATGTGTCCGGCGAGTTAAAGGTCCAGAGAACGTTCGGTATATATAAAGGATTAGCTTGAGCAACTCTCATTTGGAACTCAACACCCTAATTCTAGAAAAGGGTGTAGAGAGAGAAAGTGAAGAGAATTGGAGATTTAAGGCTCGGTTGATCACGTGATTAAAGATCGGTGTTCTTGGGCATCCAAACAACAAGAAAACACCAAGAATCTAGGTAAGAAACATCATTTAATCATTCCTTTGATGTAAACCCGGTTTCTAGGGCTTGGGTTTTTAAAAGTGGCAAAGATTCGCCTAAAACTCACGTTTTTGTGTAAGAAAACATGTAAGAAGCTTAGATATAGCTTATTGGGTGATAAACCAAGGTTGGATGTAAAAGATTGAAGTTTTGGGTAAAAAATGGGTTGGTTCATAATTTTCAGCCCATTCTACGAAATTAAGTGTTCATCCAGCGAAATTGCGTAGTCATCTAGCGAAACTATGAAAACTTCCCATGAAACTATAGTTTCGCAGGTAGTTTCATAGACATGGTTATCTAATGAAAGTTGGGCGAAATTGGCAGTGAAGATGCCAGCGAAACTGCCAGTGAAGATGCTAGCGAAATTGCTGGTGAAACTGCCAGTGAAGATGCTAGCGAAACTGCTGGCGAAACTAGCAGCGAAACTGCTGATCTGGCAGCGAAACTAGCAACAAAATTAGACAGAAATTAACTCTTTTGAGTGTTAACTTATCTGTTAGATACATAAGTGAACCTATCATAGATCGATAGTGATTCCGATCCACTAATTTGCCTTCTGGATCTGGACTAATCTTCACTGTAGTGTCTATAGGAGCTTTGATGGACTGGCAGTTAGCAAACTTGAATTTCTTCAACATGGTTTCCACGTATTTTGTTTGATTGATGAAGATTTCATCTGTTGTCTATTGGAGTTACACTCCTAGAAAGAATGTGAGTTCCCCCATAGCACTCATTTAGAATTTTAAATGCCTAAGGTCTTCATATTCTTTGCAGAGTAGCTTGTTTGTTGAGCCAAAGATGATATCATCCACATATATCTGGACGAGCAACATGTCTTTTCCTTTTCTTTTTCTGAAGAGAGTCTGATCAATCTTTTTTCTTTCATATCCATGTTCAAGAAGAAAATATGATAGAATCTCACACCATTTCTGTGGAGCTTTATGAAGATCATACAAGGCTTTGTCAAGCTTGTACACCATGTGTGGAAAATTCGGATCTTCAAATCCAAAAGGTTGACTCATATAGACTTCTTCAGCAATCTTTCCATACAGAAACACACATTTCATATCCATTTGATAAATAGTTAATTGAATATGCTACAAAGAGTCTTATTTCTTCTAATCTGGCTACAAGAGCAAACACTTCATCATAATCAATTCCTTCTTCTTGTGTATATCCCTGAGCCACTAATCTTGCTTTATTTCTGATAACAATTCCCCGACCATCAGTTTTGTTCCTCTATAGCCACCTGGTACCGATAGGGTGTTGTCCTTCGGGAAGATCTACCAGTTTCCATACTTTTTGTTTCTTGAACTGTAACAAATTTTCTTGCATTGCCTCAATCTAACTATTGTCTTGAAGAGCTTCTTTGATATTTTTGGGTACTGTTTGACAAAGAAAGCAAGAAAACAAATAGATGTTTGCTATTCCACTGGATGATTCTTGTGTATTCTGGTGGTTGGAATTGAGTCACCAGCAATGGTTACATCAAGATTGGAGACATGCTGATCATCTAGGTGAGAGGCACCTTCATCTTGTACTGTGAGAGAGTTGTGAAAATAATCAAAGACTGTTCCAATTCCTGCTTCAACATCATTAACACTTTGATTACTATCATCATTTGAGCTTCTTTCAGTTTCAACTGGAGGTGTAGCTGATCTTGATTTCTAACTTCAGTTAAGATTTCTTCTGAAGGAGATGGTAGTATGCTGGGGCCAGCCTCAGTTGAAACACTTTGATTTTGAGATGGTTGTCTGACAGGGTCAGCAGTGGGACACGTTCATTTAGTTTCTCAGTAGAAGTTAGAGTAATCATTAGAAAGTCATCCTTTCTTTCTACTAATGAAGAAGATTCTATTGATTGTAGGTTTCCTGCATTAGACAAGTGAAATTGATCAAAAGATTTTGTAAATGAGTCAATATCAAACAACCGGCCAGGACCATTTGTTGATTTGGGAAATGGATGTTCCTTGAATTGAACATTTGTTGATTCATCAATAATGTTTAATATAGGATTAAACACTCTATAATACTTTGAGACAGAAGAATAACCTACAGAGAATCCTTCATCATACTTTGATGAAAACTTTCCCAAATGGTCTCGGGTGTTTAATATTGAAATAGGATTACCAAATGACTTGAAAAAATCCAATAAATAGTTTTCTATGAAAGAGAAGTTCTTAAGGAGTCTTGTTGCTTTCTTTTACAATCAAAGTTCTATTATGTACAAAGCACATTGTGTTAACCGCTTCTGCCCAAAAGGTAATTGGCAGTTTAGCATCAACTAGCAAGTTCGTGCTGCTTCAATTAGTGTTCTATTTTGCCTTTCAACTATCCTATTTTGTTGAGAAGTTCTAGCTGCACTAAATGATAAGTAATGCTTTTGGTTGTACAAAATGAACTCATATCTTCATTTTTAAAATTTTCCTGTTATCAGTTTTAATTGTTTTTACTTTATGATCAAGTTGATTTTCAATTTTAGTGATATTGTTTTTATTAGTTGGGACACTACATTTTTATGAAGTAAGAAGAAGACCCATGTAAATCTGGAAAAGTCGTCTATGACACCAAACAATATTGTTTCTTTCCAAAGCTCATAACATGAGTTGGACCAAAAATATCTATATGAAGTATTTTAATGGAATCGTTTGGGTTCACTAGTTTTGGCTTGTGGGAAGACTTATGTTTTTTCCCTTTGAGACACGCTAAAGAGTAATCAATGAAATGAAATTCTTTTTGGGGTAAACCAATGACATTGTTTCCTTTGACCAATATGTTCATGTATTTGAAATTTTTGTGTCCTAACGTCTTTGCCAAAGTTGTGACTCATCAAAAGATGCTTTTGATAGAAGACACGTTTCTTCTTTTGGTAAAGTAGAATTGAGGTTTAAGACATAGTTGTTATTCTTTCTCGGAGTCTTCAAGACAACCTATTCTTTAGGATTTTAAAGCCTGGTTGCAGAAATAAACAACGAGTGTCAATGAAGTGAATGGAATATTTCTTGTCACAGATCTGAGACACGCCAAGCAAATTGAAGTTCAATTGTTCACTGTATTTTACTCTATCAAAGCTCAACATCACATTTGTCACAGATTCTTCACCGGTAATTCTGCTACCTTGTGAATCTCCACCAAATGCTACAGTAGTTCCTTTAATATTCTTAAAATCATAAAAGATGGAACAATCTCTAGTCATGTGTCGGGAGCACTCACTGTCCACACACCATAGGCTATTGGACCTGTATGGATGACCTACAAGCATAACAGAACTAGTTAGAATATGGAACCCAAGCATAATGGTCTTGGATTTCCCGTTCCTATCCATGATAGTAACTTCTGGTACTTTCCACTAAATTATGGCCTAGAGGATGGAGTTTTGGTTGAATTCTGTTGATACCTCGTCCATTTTATCTCATTAATTTTAGCTGAAGAGTCAGAAGAATAATGGAACCTTTGATCTCTATTTCTTTCAAGAAACTAGATATGTTTTTATTATCAAACTTCAATTTTGATTTATGAACATCATGAGTTTGTCTGAAGTTGTGATTTATGTTTCTTTGAACTTCAATTGTTTTAGGTTACCCAAATCATCATCAGAACTAGAAGTCCTTGATAGTTTATTATGAAAATGATTTTTGATTTTAGGTTTCATAGATGGGATTGGTGAGATGGGCTTGTTTTGGGGAATTCTCAACCCTTTTTGCTTGAAGAAACAATCACATGTATTATGATTGTCATATCATAGACTATACAATATTTGTTAAAATAGCAATATTGTTGGAATGATTGTTCATGTCACAGATTGAGAAGTATTGATTGAAAAAGCACTCATCTGTTTTGTGATTAGACATCTCACATACTTATAGTACATGTGTTTGTTTCTTTTGCTTGATCTTGATGCCTCGGTAGGTTTAATAGTTCTCAACTGAGCATCATTCTTTGATTTTGAGGATGAAGCAATATCAACCTTCTTTGCAGTTTGTTTCATAACACTACTGTTTTTTATTCTTTTGAGATGATGTTGTTTCCTTAATCCTATTATGTCCTTCTTTTCTTTTTGGTTTACATGATCTTTATTAAAGATGTCAAAACCAACTCATGCTTGAATTTATTGATGGTGAATCTAATTACTTTGAATCTTTTGAATCTAATCTGATTTGCTTGAATTTTTAGGAGATGTGATCTCACAATCAGATCTCCTTTCAGCAGTTGGTTTCATAGAAACATCTGGTTCCTTTTGAAAGTGCAGGAATGAATTTCACAAATTACACTATTGATTTGACTAGACTTTTTGGTTTAATGACATGTATTGACTTGTCTGAGCACTTTTTGATTGGATGTCCTAACTTTATTTTCTCCTTATTTGTTTCAATGTAAACACTTGTTTTGCTTTTAGGATTTGTAATCTGAGTTACTACTGATTTAGGTTCAATACTTTTAGGTTCATTTTGATCAAAAAGAGTGACTGACTCAGCCATGACAGTGTAATTGTCATTGCATGGTGGGGGACATGAGTTATATCCAATCCAAGTCATATCCTTGGGATCCTTTTGTGAATCAAGCATCTCTTGCAGTTTTGCTAAAAATAGTTGAAACTTTTCAAGTTTCACTTTAGTAATTGATTGCTCAGCTTTAGATTGAGCTAAGTTTTCAGTTAACTTGTCATTCTTAGCTGTAAGAGTGTACTTTTCTCCATGCAGTTTTTCAATGTCAGAGATGAGAGATTAGATTTTTATTTCAAAACTTTTGATTTCTCTTTTAAATATCTCAAATTTTACTTTTTCTTCTTTAATCTTAGCAACTAATTTATGATTATGCTCACCATATCCTTGCAGTTTAGCAATGCATTTATCACTACAAAGATTAGATTTTACCTCAGATGGAATTAGAGTTGGGCCATCATTCATGTGAGCCATGAGTGCATGATTTTGAAATTGAGGCTTCACTTCCTTAGCATATAGGCTCTAATCACATACTCCATCTTGTCTGATGACAAGAGCATTTGAAGTAGGTTGGCTGTTTCCATGAGCTTGATTGGTTAGTTGTGGCTGACTTTGGTGTGGTTGTTGATGTTGTTGTTGATGATGATACTGATTGTTGGATTGGAAGCTTGAGTTTGGTTGTGATGATGATTGCCCTTAAGAATTCCTTTTCAAATTGTTGTTGTTTCTTCTTGGAGCATTGCATTCTCTTGAGAAATGGCTAGTCATACCACAGTTGAAGCATTTAACTTTGGATTTGTCATATCCAAGTTTGGTATTCTCATTCAGACTAAGCTTTCTTCCTTTTCTGAAAATTTTTTTGGCTCTCAATACTATCATAGCCATTTGCCACTGCAAATCCATTTCTTTTACATCATCTGGATCCATTTCTTCTAAGTCTTCTTGAATAAAGTGAGCAAAAGAGAGTCTTCCTCCCAAGTAAGCCTCAAATCTTGCAACAAAGGTATTGTAAGTATCCTTTTCTCTTCAGATCTCTAGTCTTCAGGCATACTTATAGGAGTGGTAGTAAACCAGTTGGTTGAGATGTGGTTGATGGCTTGTTTTTGATGGAGTATCAATGAATCCTATTGATTTTACTTGATCTCTTGATGAGAGAAAATCATCATCTTGAGTAATGAATGCATTTTCCACAGAATGAGTATCTGATGGAAATTTATATGCTTCAATGACTTGAGGTCCACCAAGATTTCTGCTCCTTTCATCAAGTTCAAGAGCTTCAATTCAACAATCATAATATCCAAGGTGGTACTTTCCAGATTAAGAGTGTTTTTCAGCATGATCACATTTTGTTTCCAACTTTCAGGTAAACTATGTAACATCTTCTTGTTCAGCTACTTGACTTTGTATGTAACCCACATAATCTCAAGATCATTAACCAACTGCACAAATCTATGTAGTTGTTTAGAGATTGACTCCCCTTTGGAGTTATGGAAGGTTTGATATTGATTGACCAACTTGTCTTTGTTAATCTCTTCTACTTCATTGCTGCCATCACACATAATCAACAGTACATCCCATACAGCTTTTGCTGTTCCATATTTCTCAAGTCGTTTTAGCACATAAGGCTTGTGTGAGAATGGAATATGCTTTAAGATCAATCTTTATCTTCTTATAATCATCATCAAGAGTGAGATTCAATGGGTATTCTTGATGTCTTATACAAAGAAACTTGATTAGCTGAGAGTGTCACAGGGATGTGAGGTCCTTGCATATGGATATCCAATAATCCGGATCTACATCTGTAATATAATTCATAAACTTGATTTTGCATTGCTTAAACTCATATTTGTGTTTTAACATAGGAGGTTTAGGTGTATGACCAAGTTCAGAAAAATTATGAGAGTCCATTTTGATAAGCTTGTTTTAACTTGTTGGAATGATACGTAGATTGATTGTTAAGTAAATAGTCCATATAGTCCAAAACAGTTTTATATGAACAGATCTGATAACTATTACTAATTTTTGGTTGAAACTTCTTTAGTAACCCTTGTTAGTTTGATGTGTGAATATTAAGAAGTTAATAAAGTTTTTGTTCTGATTTTACGGTTGAGCAAGTTGTTCACTGATTTGTTCTTGAAAATGGTTACGGGTGAATAGTGACTGTCGATATTTTTCAGTAGAGTTTCAGCATGTATACTATTTAGAGGTGGTTGAACATTCTAACAGAAACTCAATCACCAGATCAACCGATTGCAGTTCAATTCTAAGGAGATCTGAAGATGAACTAAGAGCCAAAGCTCTGATACCAATTGACTAGGTGTGAGTATGATATTCTCAGTTGAAATGATTCAACTAGGATCGAATATAATGATTGAGTCAGTGATTATATGGCGGAATCATACAAAAACAAAACATTAATTGCAAGAATAACTCATAAATTCTCTTTGTATTAATTGAAGGGAAGAGTTACAATGAATGCTAGGTTTGAGCATTAAATAGTAACAATACACATTTTGAACATAAGACTAAATAAAATATCATAATTGTCTAATGTTTAGTCAATAGTCACCTCACATACAAGGATTTCTATTTTATTTATAGACTGACAAGATACCTTTTACAAAAAGACTAAATCACCCATATACTATAATCTAGTCTAAGTACAAGTCTTCATCATCATTTGTATTTGTTCATCCGCAATAACTAATGCGGATGAGTTGATCTTTATGAGCATTTGTTTTCTTCTATCGCATTAGTGTTTGGTCATAAGCATTAGTGTTTAGTTAATGCGGAAAAAACAATTCTTGTTAGCATTAGTTCGGCTGTTCGCATTTGTTATGCGGAAGAACGAATACTTGTCAACATTTATTCTGTTGGTCATCCGCATAAACAAATGTAGATAGCCAACACATGTCTTCTATTCTTGTTGCAGATTCTTTATCTGCATATCTTCTTGGACTGTGGGATTTCAGCAAAATAAACATCAATCCACCACTTGAATTGACATGTATGATCCTTTCAGGGTCCAATAGGTTCTTATGTGGTTGTTTTTTATGTAGGTTGGGTCACATTTATGTAACAACACAAACTTCAAACAACATATTTGCGACATTGTTTGAACTGATTCTTTATCACCGGAATAGTTTGAAAGGGAGTAGGATAACACTGTGAGAGATTTTAACCTAACTGATAATGTTTGGTTGTCTGATATTTATGAACCGAGAGATTCCTGGATACCCCCATATTATAGAGATGAAATCATGTCTGGTCTTATGCGGAAGACTTCAAGGTTGGAGAGTGAGAATCATTTTTTTGACAGGTTTGCGATTCAATATTAACTTTGGTTGAGTTTCTAGCCATTTTGAAATTGCGATTGAATCTCAACGTCACACCCACAGTAAGAACGATCATGACACTAGGTACACTAATCTTGATGTGGTAATTGGATTTGTGCTTGAGGAACAAGCTACACAATTTATACAAGAACTATTTTCCTTGATGTTTACTATGAAATCATAGCAGCTATTGATAAATGCATTTGTGCAACTTATGTTGAAGTAGGGGATTTTGTAAAGTTTTCAGTAAAGGATATTGATCAACCATGCACAACATTTTTTGAGGTAAACTATGCTTTTAAATTTTAAAATAGTTTTTTATTTTTAGTTTTTGCGGCTTATGTTTGACAATCATGAAAATATATTTTTAAATATGTCACTTTTTGTTGCAGGTTATGTTACGAAAGGCACTAGCACTATATATTTCACTTTTAAATGATTGAGCAATATGGTTTATTGTGAATACATGTCTTTTTGTTATTAGGCTATGTGACATACAGGAATTACCAAAAAGATATGTCCTTAGACGTTGGACAAGGGAGGCAATACCAAAAAGTCTAGTACTTCCATTACTTGTAAAGAGGGTCTTTATGGTGACAATGAAGGTGTACATTTATCGTTAGTGATATTATGTTTTCTACGGATTATATAATCAACTGCTTGCTACAAATGTAGATGAGTTATCTATTTTTAGGGATCAATAAAAAGAGTTAATTGGGAAAGGCAGATGAAACTCAAGTTATTGCACCACCACCAAGTTAAAGGATCGGTTTTCTGAGCTAATCAGTTCAAGCCAACCATCAGCAAAACCGTACGTAAATAGGTTCACCCTAGTAGCTTTCCATGTGTTTCATAAGAAACACACCATAGTCTACTACGTTGTATAGAGTTCTCCAAGACATCTTCATACGTACTGGGTGGTCACATTTCAAACGAACAACCTTTGAATATGATTTAGTTTTTAGGTACTCACAGATTATGTCTCGCTGCAAAATAAACATATGTTAAGCATAAAATTAGATGAATTTCGTTTTAACAACTTTATGAAATTACCATTATCTCAGGCCATCCGTTGTACTTATCTTTGTAAGACCCCGTTCCGGGACGCTTACAGCTGGCAATCATGCTCACAAAACATATAATTACATTTAACTCTCATAAAATACATCGCAGCGGAACATTTAAATAAATTTTCATTTCATAATAAATGCTTTGCAAGTAATACAATCATTCATTACACATTCATTTGTTCGCATTACAATGCAAAAACAGTAACAAAAGAATGCCATCCAAAATGCCAAGTAGCTGCCTCGCGCCATCCTTAGCAATGCTCACCTGCTAACTGGAAAATGCATAAAAAGTTAGCGTGCTGAGTGAGTGCTAGTTTTATAATAAAACAAACTTTACGTTCTTTTAAATCACACTATATAGTTGTACATGATCACACATCATACGTACACATAGATAATGTCATTATCATCCTCTTTACTATTCATCACTTTCTTCCATTATCTCTGTATCTCTTTATCTCTTTCTGGATTAGTGTCATCAGGTATACCCCAAAGTATGCACATAGCGGGTACTAGGCCGAAGATAAATGACTTCCATAACGCACATAGCTGGCACCAGTACCGGGGCAAGAGACAAAGATCCTAACTGTATACTACACCCCAAACATATGCACAATGTGGGTACTGGGCCGAAGATCATAAATGACTTCAATAACGCACATAGCCTGGCACCAACACCGGGGTGAGTAATCATTATAAATCATGTACTATATCACTGGTCAGTCACAAAGAGTGGACCCCTGCGTGTATCCTTAAGAGTTAGCTAAACCACACACAGTTGAACTTACGGCATTTTAGAGTCGTGCACCCCGTACATTATGCTTGCAAGCTTTTCTAGACTTTCTCTTTCATTAATGCATGCACTCTATCATAATGTTCCTCTTTTATTATCTTTCACTTTACGTTACATAATACTTTATCATTTCTTTCACAACTATAACACGTAAAGCCACGGGAAATATAAACATATATCATAATAAGGAACATCAACATGCACCGTCAGCATCATCATACAGGGCATCATGCAACATAACATACATCATACATACCATCATGCATAAGCATCAAACATAAATCCATACATGCCCATCATGATCTCTATGACCCCAAAAGTTAGCTTACCTGAGCTCTCGGGAACATTCCAAGTCAAATCCTAAATCTCACTTTTCCCTAGAAAGTCAAACTATTCTAAGTGTTCATCCGCTTTTGCCTTAGTTCATGTGCATTTCCTTAACTTCATCCGCATTTGTCATCCGCATTTCATTACTTCATCCGCATTTGTTCACACTTAGACGTTCTCATCCGTATTGACCTTACTCATCCGCATTTCACATACTTAGTCAATGCTCATCCACATGACTTTCATCAGCATTAACATTCATCCACATTGACTTTCTATGTTCATCCGCATTGACATTCTTGGCAAGTAATGCTCATCCGCATGACTTTCTATGTTCATCCGCATTGACTTCCTTGGCAAGTAATGCTCATCCGTATTGACTTTCTATGTTCATTCACATTGACCTTCCTTGGCAGGTAATGCTCATCCGCATTGACTTTCTATGTTCATCCGCATTGACTTTCCTTGGCAAGTAATGCTCATCCGCATTGACTTTCTATGTTCATCCGTATTGACTTTCTACTTGGGCAGATTTAAAACTTAAACATATGAACCCTATACATCAAATCTCAATTCCAAGCACCATCAATCATGTTCTAAGCTTAAATCTTACATTCTAAGCCTTAGAAACACTATCATAACATCATCAAACATGAACATGGCCACATATCACATTATAAATTCAACATACAAACAATCAAACATTTGGGTCTGAAACCCAGTTTATAAAAACATGCAGTCATGCATTTCCAGCCCCTAAATTAGTTGAAAACCAGTAAAAGAGGGGTCCAAGAACTCACCTTTGCAGCTCTTGGGTATGGCTTCTTCCAAAGTTGTTTGCAATTAAGTTCAACCGCCTAGAAACCCACTAAAAACATACCCGAACACATACAAACACACATAAGCCGTATGGGAACATCATAAAAACCAAAGATTTGTGTGTAGACAGAGTGATGGGCGACCATGCCACCTTTATAACCAACCTTTCAAAAATTTGTCCTTTTGGGCACTTTTAACCCCTAGACTTGGGTTTTATTTATTTTCCTTCTTTTTCTTCACTTTATTCTTCTTTCTTGACTTAAAAAAAATCCAGGTGTTACAAGTCCACCCCCCTTTTTAGGTTTCGTCCCCGAAACCTGTTATTCCTAGAACAGACGTGGGTAGTGCTGTCTCATCTCTTCTTCAGTCTCCCACATAGACTCGGATCCCTTCCTGTGCTTCCACTAAACACGCACAAGATGAACCACTTATTTCTCATCTCTTCTCTTTTCGATCAATGATCACCACTAGTTGCTCCACATAATTGAGCGGTTTGTCTACCTGATATCCTCCAGCGGTACAACCATATCCTTGTCTGCTAAACATTTTCTCAGATGAGATACATGGAGTGTCGGGTGAATTCCACTTAACTCATCTGGCAACTCCAACCTATAGGCCACCTCTCCTACTCTAGCAACGATGCGAAAAGGCCTTATATATCTCGGGCTCAACTTGCCCCGCTTTCTGAACCGAATGATGCCCTTCTAAGGTGAGACTTTCAACATAATCCTGTCACCCACCTGGAACTCAATCGGTCTATGTCGTTTATCAGCATACGACTTCTGTCTATCTTTGGCTTCCTTCATGAAGGCCTTGATCTTTTCGAGCTTCTCAGTCATAGCCACAATTACCTCGACGCTCCCTAATTCTTTCTGACCAATGTCGCCCCAACACACGGGCGTTCGACATCTCCTACCGTATAGCATCTCATAAGTGGCATACCAATGGTGACATGATAACTCTTGTTATATGAGAACTCAACTAACGGTAAGTGGTCATCCCAACTTCATCCAAAATCGATAACACATGCCCGAAGCATGTCTTCCAATGTCCGAATGGTCCTCTGTGACTGACCATTAGTCTGGGGATGATAAGTTGTGCTGATGTGTAACCTCGTCCCCATCGCATCGTGGAATTTCTTCCAAAATTTGGATGTAAACCGGGTGTCACGATCCGACACAATAGACACCGGTACACCATTACGAGTTACATCTCCTTAATGAAAAGATCCGCCAACCTCTCGGATGATATGTCTCGCAGATTGGTAGGAAGTGAGCACTCTTCGTCAAACGGTCAACTATCACCCATATGGCATCATACCCTCTCGGGGTACGCGGCAACTTTGTAATGAAATCCATGGTGATGTGCTCCCACTTCCACTCCGGGATATCCAAAGGTTGGATCTTCCCATACGGCTTCTTATGCTCGGCCTTCACCTGTAGACAAGTAAGGCATTTACTCACATACTCCACCACGTCGTGCTTCATACCCGACCACCAATAATCTTTCTTCATGTCTTGATACATCTTTGTGGCACTGGGATGAATGGAGTATCGAGTCTTGTGTGCTTCATCCAAAATCTTCACCCATAGATCCCCAAAACGAGGAATCCACATTCGTCCGAATCGGGTTCTAACACCAAGTGTGTTTTCACCCAATTCCGTGACCAGATCTCTCATTCTTTCCGAGTTAAGATGATCTTCTTTCAATGCCTCCTCTTGAAACTCTTTAACTTGCTTCATCACATCAGAGGTCATGATCATCTGGTTAGCTTTTACCCGAATCGGCTCGGGCCTTTCTTTTCGACTAAGGGCATCAGCCACCACGTTGGCTTTGCCCGGATGGTAATGGATCTTGTAGTCATAATCCTTTATAAGTTCCAACCATCATCTCTGTCTCATGTTCAGGTCCTTCTGCTCAAAGAAGTACTATAAGCTCTTGTGGTCAGTGAATATGGTGCACTTCGTCCCGTAAAGATAGTGCCTCCAAATCTTTTGCGCAATGACCATGACTGCTAGCTCCAAGTCATGAGTAGGATAATTGACCTCATGAACCTTCAACTGTTGGGATGCATAGGCTATAACCTTCCCCTCTGCATTAGCACACACCCCAACCCGAGTAGGAAGCATCAGAATAAACCACCAGATCTTCGCTCCCATCGGGTAATGACAGAACAGGAGCTTGAGTTAATCTCGCTTTCAATATTTCAAACGCCTTCTCTTGATCTTGACCCCATACAAACTTCACATCTTTCCGGTCAACTTAGTTAGTGAAGAAGCGATCTTAGAAAAGTCTTGGATGAATCTTCTATAGTAGCCCGCCAAACCCAAGAAACTACGAATCTCGGATGGCGTCTTTGGAGACTTCCATTGCATCACCGCCTCCACCTTTGCCGGGTCCACCATAATCCCCTCGAGATTCACCACATGACCCAAGAATCGAACTTCGCACAACCAAAATGCGCACTTGGAGAACTTAGCGTACAACTTCTCCTTTCTCAACGTCTCCAAAACCTCCCGAATGTGGCCGGCATGCTCAATCTCGCTCTTCGAATAAATCAGAATATCAGCAATGAACACAATCACTGATTTATCCAACATTGGCCAACACACTCGATTCATTAGATCCATAAAAGCAGCTGGCGCGTTGGTCAAACCAAAAGACATGACATGAAACTCATAATGACCATAATGTGTGCGAAAAGCTTTTTTAGGGAAATCCTGCTCTTTCACCTTCAACTGATGGTAACTAGATCGAAGATCTATTCTTGAAAACCAACTGGCACCTTGAAGCTGATCAAACAAATCATCAATTCTCGGTAAGGGATATCGGTTCTTTATCATCAAACTTATTCAGCTCACGGTAGTCAATACACATCCTCATACTACCATCTTTCTTCTTTATGAATAAGAACGGAGCACCCCAAGGAGAGATACTTGGTCTAATAAACCCCTTATCAAGCAGCTCTTGCAACTGCTCCATTAACTCTTTCAACTCAGTCGGAGCCAAACGATATGGTGCCTTGGCAACAGGTTGGACACCCGGTATCAAGTCAATCTGTAACTCGATCTCTCAATCAGGTGGCACTCCTGGTAAGTCGTCTGGGAACACGTCTGGAAAGTCACACACAACCGGTACATCGGGCAGTTGTGGTGTTAGCGTATACACATCCTTTACATAGGCCAAGTAGACACTACATTCATGCCTCATGCACTTTCCCGCACCACTATTGAGATTACTTTTGGGATTGTCGTGAACCGATCCCCATAAACCGTCACCATACTCCCATCAGGTGCTGTCCAATGAATCATCTTCTTGTGACATACAATGTTCGCCTCGTAGTCCGCTAACCAATCTATCCCTAGAACCATATCAAAACCACCCCAGGTCATCACGAACGGTCTAACTAGAAACTTCTGACCTTCCAATTCCATATCACATCCTTCTATCACTTTAGAAATCTTGGTAGACTTACCTATGACAAGTTCTACATCAAAGGGAGCATCTATATCTTACTACTACATGCAGTTTAGCATAGAAAGCAGCAGAAATGAAACTTTTACTAGCACCAGAATTGAATAACATAGAGGCTAAAGTTTGGTTTACTAGAAACGTACCTGACACAACATTATGGTCTGTACTAGCCTCCTCCGGCGTCATTATAAGTGCTCTGGCGCTCGCCCTGAGTCCTTCACCTCCAGTCTTCTTCACCCAGAACCCTCAGCCCTCGGCTTCTTGCAATCTCTGCTCATGTGGCCTTCCTCCCTACACGAATAAACTTCCTCACGCTGCAGTTCTTCGCCACATGTCTGGTTCTTCCACAACGGAAACAGACATTGGGTCCTAATCTACATTCCCCGGTGTTCTCGTCCACACTTGACACACCTTCTCGACCCTGCACTGGATGTGACCACATGCTAGTCATAACCCCGGGCACCCTTATTACTTGGAGTGGCCCCGCCACATCCAAACCGCTTCCCTTACAATTCGATCTCCACCACTCTTCTTACTGCCTTCAGCCACCACCACCGTCCTTTCATCTTACAACCTTCCGCCAAATCAACCGCCAACCTAAATGTAATTGGTCAGGCAGTGATCATGTGCCTGCAGATATTCGCCGGTAGACCCTGGATTGATCATTCTTGACAAGGGTGTCACTTGGTCCGGCACCAGATGTGCCATATCATTGAATTTGGTGGCGTACTGCTGATGTGTCATCGTCCCCGCCTCCAACTGCAACAGCAAAACAACAGCAACAGCAACAGCAACAGCAACAGCAACAGCAACATCAACAGCAACAACACAAGAAGCAACAAAAAACAAAAACAACAACAGCAACAACAACAGCAACAGCAACAGCAACAGCAACAGCAACAGCAACAGCAACAGCAACAGCACGCAACAGCAACAGCAACAGCAACAGCAACAGCAACAGCAACAGCAACAGCAACAGCAACAGCAACAGCAACAGCAACAGCAACAGCAAACCAACAGCAACAGCAACAGCAACAGCAACAGCAACAGCAACAGCAACAGCAACAGAAACAAGCAACAGCAACAGCAACAGCAACAGCAACAGCAACAGCAACAGCAACAGCAACAGCAACAGCAACAGCAACAGCAACAGCAACAGCAACAGCAACAGCAACAGCAACAGCAACAGAAACAGCAACAGCAACAGCAACAGCAACAGCAACAGCAACAGCAACAGCAACAGCAACAGCAACAGCAACAGCAACAGCAACAGCAACAGCAACAGCAACAGCAACAGCAACAGCAACAGCAACAGCAACAGCAACAGCAACAGCAACAGCAACAGCAACAGCAACAGCAACAGCAACAGCAACAGCAACAGCAACAGCAACAGCAACAGCAACAGCAACAGCAACAGCAACAGCAACAGCAACAGCAACAGCAACAGCAACAGCAACAGCACAGCAACAGCAACAGCAACAGCAACAGCAACAGCAACAGCAACAGCAACAGCAACAGCAACAGCAACAGCAACAGCAACAGCAACAGCAGCACAGCAACAAGCAACAGCAACAGCAACAGCAACAGCAACAGCAACAGCAACAGCAACAGCAACAGCAACAGCAACAGCAACAGCAACAGCAACAGCAACAGCAACAGCAACAGCAACAGCAACAGCAACAGCAACAGCAACAGCAACAGCAACAGCAACAGCAACAGCAACAGCAACAGCAACAGCAACAGCAACAGCAACAGCAACAGCAACAGCAACAGCAACAGCAACAGAACAGCAACAGCAACAGCACAACAGCAACGCAACAGCAACAGCACAGCAACAACAGCAACTGCAACGCAACAGCAACTGCAACAGCAACTGCAACAGCAACTGCAACAGCAACTGCAACACAACAGCAACAGCAACAGCAACAGCAACACGCAACAGCAACAGCAACAGCAACAGCAACAAAACAGCAAGAGCAACAGCAAGAGCAACAGGAACAGGAACAGGAACAGGAACACGGAACAGGAACAGGAACAGGAACAGCAAAAGCAACAGCAACAGCAAGAGCAACAGCAAGAGCAACATCAAGAGAAACAGCAAGAGCAACATCACCAGCAACATCACCAGCCACAGCACCAGCAACAGCACCAGCACCAACAACATCAACAGCAACATCAACAGCAACAACAACAGCAACAACAACAGCAACAGCAACAGAAACAACAACAGAAACAGCAACAGCAACAGCAAAAGCAACAGCAAAAGCAACAGCAAAAGCAACAGCAAAAGCAAAAGCAACAGCAACAGCAACAGCAACAGCAACAGCAACAGCAACAGCAACAGCAACAGCAACAGCAACAGCAACAGCAACAGCAACAGCAACAGCAACAGCAACAGCAACAGCAACAGCAACAGCAACAGCAACAGCAACAGCAACAGCAACAGCAACAGCAACAGCAACAGCAACAGCAACAGCAACAGCAACAGCAACAGCAACCGCAACAGCAACAGCAACAGCAACAGCAACAGCAACAGCAACAGCAACAGCAACAGCACAACAGCAACAGCAACAGCAACAGCAACAGCAACAGCAACAGCAACAGCAACAGCAACAGCAAGCAACAGCAACAGCAACAGCAACAGCAACAGCAACAGCAACAGCAACAGCAACAGCAACAACAACAGCAACAACAATAGCAACAACAACAATAGGAGCAACAACAAGAGCAAGAGCAACACCAACAACAACAGAAATAACAGCAACAGCAACAGCAACAGCAACAGCAACAGCAACAGCAACAGCAACATCAACAGCAACAGCAACAGCAACAGCAACAGCAACAGCAACAGCAACAGCAACAGCAACAGCAACAGCAACAGCAACAGCAACAGCAACTGCAACAGCAACTGCAACAGCAACAGCAACAGCAAAAGCAACAGCAACCAAGAGCAACAGCAACAGCAACAGCAACAGCAACAGCAACAGCAACAGCAACAGCACAGCAACAGCAACAGCACAGCAACAACAACAGCAACCAACAATAGCAACAACAAACATAGGAGCAACAACAAGAGCAAGAGCAACCCAACAACAACAGGAATAACAGCCACACAGCACAAGCAACAGCACCAGCAACACAACATCAACAACAACATAACAGCAACAGCAACAGCAACAGCAACAGCAACAGCAACAACAACAAGATAGAAACAACAGACAAGCGCAACAGCAACAGCAACAACAACAGCAACAGCAAAAGCAACAAGCAAAAGCAACAACAACAGCAACAACAACAGCAACAGCAACAGCAACACAACAACAACAGCAACAGCAACAAGAACAGCAACAGCAAGAGCAACAACAAGAGCAACAGCAAGAGCAACAGCAAGAGCAACAGCACCAGCAACAGCACCAGCCACAGCACCAGCCACAGCACCAGCAACAGCACCAGCAACAGCAACATCAACAGCAACATCAACAGCAACAGCAATAGCAACAGCAACAGCAACAGAAACAGCAACATAAGCAGCAACAGCAACAACAACAGCAATAGCAACAGCAAAAGCAACAGCAAAAGCAACAACAAAAGCAACATCAAAAGCAATAGCAAAGCAAAAGCAACAGCAACAGCACAACAGCAACAGCAACAGCAACAGCAACAGCAA